>CAIGQW010055694.1:11001585-11017150 GCA_903798125.1 Danio choprae | reverse complement strand
AACCTTATATTTTCTAAGTTATATACACACACACACACACACACTACACTATGTACACTATATAAAATACTAAAGTATTTTACTTTTATTTAGGTCTATTTTTTATACTTTTAGATTTAATTTGTCATTTATAAAAATACTAATATTAAGTACAAAAATCATGTTGGTTGATTACTGTGAAATATGTTATATGCACAAATGGTTCAAAAAGTTCATGAATATTCTCAATTTATAAAAGTAAATAAGGGTTTTGTTCACCAGTATTCATTTAATTGATACATTCATTCATTCATTTTCCTTCTGCATAGTCCCTTATTTATCAGCAGTTGCCACAGTGGAATCAACTATTCCGGCATATGTTTTATGCAGCGGATGCCCTTCCAGCCACAACCCATTACTTGGAAACACCCATACACTCTCACATTCACACACACTCATACACTTTGGCCAATTTGTTTACCCAATTCACCTATAGCGCAAGTTTTTGGACTGTGGGGGAAACCAGAGCAAATCCACACGAACACAGGGAGAACAGGCAAACTCCACACAGAAACGCAACCTGGTCCAGCCGGGGCTCGAACCAGCAACCTTCTTGCTGTGAGGCAACAGTGCTAACCACTGAGCCACCATGCCATCCTTAATTGATACAAATAGTTGAAAATAGTAATATTAATTATTATTATTATTGATTTCAATGAACAACATGTTTGGTAACTTTACAAAATGGATTATTGAGGGAATATTAAAAAAACGTATTAATTAGGATGAACTAACAATGAAAAAAAAATCTGAAGCACTTATTAGAGTTAGTAAATGTAAATTAAAAAATGTACTAATATATTATTTAAATCAAAAGTTCTATATGTTCAGACTGTTTAATGGACTTTAAGTTAAGAACACTAAAGAATTGCTTTCCGTTTGTAAATTTCATTTTTTGTGCAAAGTCTCATTTTCATGAGCCAGTATAAGAAAACGCTCGACATTTTCCATAAGAAATCATTATATTGTTCAAATTTGCTACTCAAGAAACGGTTCTTATAATGAGCACAACTGAAAATATTTGTGCTGATTAATGAACAGCGGAAATTACAATACATGTTCTGGGGTATTGAGCAGACTACACTTTTTTAAGTCTATTTTTGGCTTTTTAAAAATAGCTGAATGGCTAAATGATTACTGTGAATGGATGAATTTTATTATTATTACTATTATTGTTTAGTTTAGGTGCTGATCTGATGAAAAGCTCTAAATCTACAGCAGGTTCAGCAGGAGATGAAACGTCACCCAGTTATCTTTAATAAACTGTAGGGGCTAATACTTCTAACACTTAAAAGTGCCTTGGTCAACCAGCATTTAATTGGCCTATTGGACGCAGTAAAAAAGAAGAAGAAAAAACACTTGACAGGAAGTGAAGTTGCCAAGCCTGTGACAGACACGTCATTGTAATCATGGCTGGTCCATGTGGTAATTAAAAACACATCACCATGGCAGAACTATTTATTT
The DNA here is from genome assembly GCA_903798125.1 of Danio choprae. Taxonomy (NCBI): domain Eukaryota; kingdom Metazoa; phylum Chordata; class Actinopteri; order Cypriniformes; family Danionidae; genus Danio; species Danio choprae. The sequence goes on along the minus strand of CAIGQW010055694.1, from coordinate 11,015,647 downwards.
CCCCAGCTGATGGACAAACAAAAAAATATTAACAGCTGATCAGAATCTATTCAGACTATAAAAAAAGCTAATCAATTAAAGGAATAGTTTACCCCCAAAAATAAAATGACTTTAAATTTACTTTTAATGTTAATTTTACTCAGGCCATCTAAGAAGTGTTATTTTTGCTTCAATAGACCATTAAACAGAATTTTCAGCTGAAACTTGTTGATTCATTATAATATTTAAAGGGATAGTTGAAAAAAAAAAAGAAGTCATCATTCACTTAACCTTAACTTGTTCTATTTCTGTTTGAGTTCACAGTAAAATGTCATTTTTTGGTTCAAGTGTCTCTTTAAAGTAGCAGAACAACATTTTTGTGCACTAATGTGGACACACGTATCATTATTGTTATAGCTATGATTATGTTTATATGCTGTATTCTTTATGTGAACGAGCCTTAAATGAAGACCTCATGAAGATGATATGCTTTAATATTATATAAACTACTGTTATCACTGTATTTCCAGAATAAAAGTCACATGACTAGAACAAAACAAAAAATTTTGAGGAGAAAACAAATATGTAATTGGTGTATAAGCCCGATTTTACAATTAGATCCAGAAATGTTTTAAAAATTGGTAGCCCAAAAATAAAACAAAATTATTCAAGTTCCTGTCACTTCACATCATCAAATAATTTACGAATAATAAAATAAATTTATATATAACAAATAAAAAATATATATAGTGGTAAGTTTTTACATTTTCTGTTTATTTACTCAGCCTCAGGCCATCCAAGACGTTGGTGACTTTGTTCAGTAAAACATGAACGATTTTAGCTGAAACTGTTGGTCCTTGGAGATTCATAAATTCTACAAGTCATCATTTCTTTAAGAGGTTAAAAAAACAATCAAAACAAAAACAGGACAAACTGAAGTTAGTACCATTGAGAACAAGAGTGTGGGTTTGCATCTGTTTATATACACTCAAGTTGTTGTAAATTTGTTGAGGACCGTTTTCTAAGGCTGTGAATTAAAACAAATAATGCTGCAAATGTTCAATCTTTTGCACAGATTGACCAAATTGCTTAAGCTATCCTCACAATCAAAGCCAAACAAAAAGGTATTCATTTTGTTTGGCATATGCTTTTCTTGTTGTTGATTTTTTTACTCTTTAGTGTTGCTAGCTGTTGACATGAATATTAAGAATCACCAAGCAGCACAAATCCTTTCTTAAATGAAAAACCATTTACCTAAATCTAAATACAGAACACCTCTTATTCTTGGGTCAACTATCCCTTTTATTGCTTTATATAATGACACTAAGAAGACACTTGAGGTTCTCATATCTCAGTGTTTGTGTGAAATCAAAATTATTACTACACTTGCTGCATAATCAGGGTTTCTGTAGGCTTCACCAAGTCAAATATAAGACTAAGACCTTTTTAAGACATTTTTCATTTTATGAACTTATACACTTATACAGACTTATACAGGGCAAAACGCAAAACATTATAACTGTTCTTCAATTACAAAAATTAATTTATGATCTCTACCTGGTTCTATTGTGATCACCATGCCAGGCTGCAGTGGTTGTGAACGGGACAGTTCGGGAGTGTCGTGAACGTCCATGCCCAGATAGTGACCCACGTGATGAGGGCAAAACTGTCGAGCAGCCTGAGAAATACAAAAAAAAAAAAAAAAGAGACAGAAAGACAGGCAGTCATCATTGAGAAAAGCATGTGGAACGGTCATAAAGCTGAGCTGGAAAACTGATTTAAGCTGAAATAAGTGCACACCTACGTCCTCACAGCCGCAATGGGCTTAACTGACCAACATGTTGGTTTGCTGGCCTCATAAACCCACTGCATTAAGCGCAACATTGTTTTTATAGTGTCTGTAAAGCTCCATACTGATATAAGTGGGTCATGTCTTTGCTGTTTAAATTACGCAGAAAGACTTATGGCCATTTCCTGACCACATAGCTTTAGGGAAGTTCAATTAAATAAATAAATAAAGAATGTCTTGAATTCCTGGAGTGCGAGCGCTGTGAGCCAGGATCTCAAGAGTAGTGTAAGAAGACTGTGTGTAATTTACACAACAGTTGTGTGAAAAATTGTTTGCACCCATTACTGATTTCATGATTGCCACACTTTAACATTCCAGATCATCAAACTAATTTAAATGTCAGTCAAAAATAACACAAGTAAACACATCATGCAGTTTTGAAATGAAGGTTTTTATAACGAAAGGAAAACAAAATACAAAACTACATAGTCCTGTGTGAAAAAGGCTTTGCCACCTAAACCTACAGTAATAACTGGTTGGGCCACCCTTAGCAGCAACAACTGCAATCATGTGTTTTCAAAAACTTTCAATGAGTCCGTTACATCGCTGTGGAGGACTTTTGGCTTACTCATCTTTGCAGAATTGTTGTAATTTAGCCACACTGGAGGGTTTGAGCGTGAACTGCCTTTTTGGTGTCATGCCACTGAATCTCAATTGGATTCAGGTCAGGACTTTGACTAGGCCACTCCAAAGTCTTCATTTTGTTTTCAGTCATTCAGAAGTGGATTTGCTGGTGTGCTTTAGATCACTGTCCTGCTGCAGAACCCAAGTTCGCTTCAGCTTGAGGTCACTAACAGATGGACATTCTCCCTCAGGATTTTTTGTTACATAGCAGAATTCATAGTTCAATTTATCACAGCAAGTCTTTGTGTGAGCCTTAATGTACTTTTTGCTCAGCAGTGTTTGTTGTTGGAACTCCACCATGCCAAGCTGCATGTTTGCTTGTTGGAACTCCACCATGCAAATTTTTAAGTTATGTTTTAACGGGGGGGGGGCAAACACGTTTTCACACAGGGCTATGTAGTTTTGCATTTTGTTTTTCATTTATTAATAAATCCATTTTAAAACCGCAATTTGTGTTTACTTGTGTTATCTTAGACTCATATTTAAATTATTTTGATGATCTGAAACATTAAACATCACCTAGATTTAAATGATTTTTTGGCAAAAACTTTAAATAATGACTAATTATTACTCACAGTTATCATATAGTTTCAAAAAGCTTATAATAATAGCATAAACTTGACATTTTAAATATTTTACTATTTTGTCTTTATATAAATTATTACCAATTAAAACGCCTTTTCAAAACTGCATGAGTGAGCAACTCAGAATGAAGGCAAACGAGGTGAAAGGGTTTCAAAATATGTTGTTTTTAAAGTGACACAGATCACGCCATTTGAAATGGAAAAACATACAAAAAGCAAAAGATGCATACACAAACAGGCAAAAATAAATAAATAAAGCTGATAAATTTCAAATAAACAGGCTAAATGTTTATGATATTGCATGTAAATTTATTATGCAGCTCTAAATTCTAACATTTTTCCAAAGCAATTTTTACAATTTCCAAACCACATCACTCTTAAGTACTATTCATTTTGTATATAATAATTTATACGAAATGTGTAATTATTAATAAGGACTGGATAATGTTTTATATCCAGATGTGCATAATTGCAGAATGTTTTTATTTACAAATAAAATGTCCATAAAACATTTATCTTCCACTGAAAAGCAAACAGATTAACAAGCAAATTAAGGTATAACCATTAGACAAGAAATCCTCACTAGGGCCGCAGGGTGCAAAAATGGCTTGAAAAGATATGAAGTGGAAAATACTTTTAATATTAAAGTGAAAAATTAGGTGCTAAACCAAGAATTAAACCATCAGGAGCCTTTAGTCTCAAGTGAATATAAGGGGTTTAAGGTGAGAGCCCTTGTTAACAAGATTTAAGTGGTTTGGAATTGCTAAAATATGCTGGGCGAAAAAATGCATTCAGAATATTGACCTGCACAATTATGCACTCACTGTACTATTAATATCTTTTCTGGCACAAAATTATCATATTCGTTTTCTTAAACTCAATGGTTGAAAGTATATGAACTTGTTGATGGAAAATGATTATGATGATGATGAAAGTGCTTCTTTAATGGCTGAGATTCTTGGAAGTTATTGTAATATGTTGTTGAAAAACTTTTACCACCTTAAATGTCAGTGGCTCTTGAAAAATGTACTTAAAAATGCGATATCTTGGTATTTATTACAGTATGTTGTATGTAATTACACACATTTTTGTAATACTTTTGACACAATACAATTATCTCCACCAAATCTTATGAATTAAACACCACTCAAAAGTTTGGAGACAAGTTGCCTATGTTTTTTTAAAAGTACAATAAAAATAGTGATACTGTAACAATTTCAAATAACTGTTTTCTCTTTTTGTATATTTGAATAAAATGTTCTTGTGATGCAAAAATAAATGTTATTATCCCTGTATACAGTCTTCTATTCAATAACGTTTTTAAAATAACTGCTTTTATCAGAAATAGAAACATCTTTGCTTTCACTTTTGATCAACTAGATGTTGCTTTTACTTCTTTAAAAAGGCAGTGTAGACCTCTCACTAAACAAACTAAACTCTAACAAAATCTTCATAAAAGTATGTATATAATGTAAGTAAAAGTAACTATAATGTGTTTGACAATGTTTGATTTGAAATATTTGGATAAATGCATTTTAAACATAATTTTAAATGAATAAAATATCCTTATTTTTTGTGGGTTTTTGGAGTACCTTCATTGCGTCTGTATCACTGGCATGTGATGGGACGATACAGAGCTCTTTGAGTTGCCGGGCGAGGAGTGAGAGCATGGTGGAGTATATGTAGTCTAGACTGACGCCAGGACTGCATTGAGACAGACAGGCCAACTGCACCTCCAGCACAGCCTCATAGAGCTCCCTCTGAGCAGCACTGAACCTGAGACACGCACAGACACAACCAGAGCACTTATTAATTGCTTACTAATAGCATGAAATTAAAGCTACATTACATTTGAGACAATGAGAGTTCTGTTGAACACAGACTTTCCATTCACCGGCCAAGTGCGTGTGATGTCGCTCACATAGCCGAAATATTCACAGCCCCCATCCAACAGGACCATTTCTCCATCCTGATAGAGAGAGAGAGAAAGAAAGAGTTTTTTGATGATAACTGCATTGATAAAGACACTTTCAAAATCCACATCAATACTACAACAATACCACTGAATTATTTCAAAGCCATGTTTTCTAGTTGATGAATAATTGAAGCCATTCAGAAGTCAATTTTTAAATATGAGGGAAAAAAAGATATTGAAATAACAATATCAAATGGGAAATAATGAATAGTGAGAGTGTTGTTATTGCTTGGCGTGGAGCCCTTTGGTCAGCAGTAATGTTCTTTGAATGTGTTGTTATATTAATAGAATTGTATTTAAAATTGATTCATTTACAAAACGCGCAAACAAATATGACAAAGAGCTGGCCAAAGTGTACCCGAAGCTGTATTTCCACAATCCTTCAGTCCAAACTCTGTGTGAGTTATGACAAACTTGCATATTGCCTATATGTAAATATGCCTATTTTTGCTTTGAACTGCTAAACTAAAGACCACAGGACTGATTTCTTCAACCCTTTATTGAGTTAATAACCATATATTAGTAACGTCATTGACATTGATTAAAACATCCACTTTTTAGGTCATAAATGTTTAAAATACAAGTGTTTGCCCAATGAGCATTTCAATGAGTGCCCTATAGAGAGTTATATTTAGAGCAGCATGCTATGTTGAATGATATTCAGTGTTCCCATGTTGGCCATTAGGCACTTTAGAAATTTCTCATAAAATGGGTAGCACCAACTTGTGGTTAAAATGCAAAGATGATGAAATTTCAATCACGTGTCGTCACACCATTAGGGGAACACCCCCATGGTGGGCAAAAGATTACCATCTCCCGCTGACAGCCAAGTCACGGGCTGAATATTTTTTTTTTTTGCCAAAAAGCCAGATAATTGTTGTGCAATAAGGTTTAGCGTTACTAACCGACGAGGATACACACCTGAGCTGTGCTTCTACAGAATTCCTTCAGAGAAAAAACATCCAGAAAGGAGAAATACACCGATTTTTGTGCCAAATTCTAGCATCATTGACCCATAAAAATCGATTGTACGTATAACTGTCGCTTCGTTTGTATGCTTTTTATACAGTTTCTATTCTCATTTGCAGGTCAAGTGCAATTAAAGTTTAAATTGAAATGCAAAGTCAAAGTATAAACAGCAGCAAATATTAATCTAAGTAAAAGAAACCGACACCAAATATAAAAACAGACACTTGCGTGCTATAACGCCATCACTAATGATTAAATCGCTGACGAATATCCAAAAAATTATGTTAGATGTAGGAATTGGAGCTATGATAGGGACATGGCAGTTTTAAATAACAAAAAAATGGTTGAGGTGCAGTATATGGATTGCAAGTGCCCACAGTTTACAGTTTGTGATCATATCTCGGTTCTGTTCTGTTGATATGTGATCTAAATATTCATAGCTCGACACAAATAGAAATACGACCGGTTTGTGCTGCATTTCTATTGAGATCCCAGTGTAGTTGCTATTACGGCCGGTTATTTTTTTGCCCGCCAGGTCTCCGCACAGGTCACGTGACTGACAACTATCAATTGGCTTTTGGCTAGTTTTGTCATATGACTAGTAGATTTAAAGGATCACATTGAGAATTTCGATAACAATTAGGCCATGATGAGCTGCACATCTTATCTGTTGTTTTAAAGGGATAGTTCATCCAAAAATAAAAATCTTGTCATCATTTACTCAATGTTTCAAACCTGTTTGAGTTCCCTCTTCTGTTGAACAAACGTTATTTGGAAAAATGTTATAACTTCTGTAGAATTTGTTTTTCCTACTACGAAAGACAATGAATTCAGGTTCAACATCTTTCAAAAAATCTTTTGTGTTCTGTAGAAAAAACCCCTCAAAGTTTTGGTATCACTTCATAGTGAGTACATGTTTATTTTTGGGTAAACTATTCCTCTAATCCTGTTTGAAAACCTACTTTCTCTAATCTCTCCAAGATTAGAGAAAGGTCCTACAGTCATCATATTCAACTCTTCATCTTCCTACCATGCCAGCAAAATGTTTAGAATTTTGTGTCAATTGACAAAATGGTTTTAGTTTATGCCACTTAAGCACAGGAAAGTAAGTCTTCAAATTTAATCCTTATACAGCTTACAGATCTGTTCTGGACTCTTCCAAATAAAAAAAAAACACTGGTAATAATTCTGAGTGTGTTTGGTACTTCACCTTTACAATTTGATTGTTGTTGATGTAATGAAGTGTGTTTGCCCGGTTTCCACCAGCGACCACAGGCGGGTATGCCAGGAAGTTAGCACCATGAGCACGGCATTCATAATCAAACTGTAGGAGAAAACATGCAGAATTTCAGAAAAGAGGAAAGAAAACAGCTGTTACTCAGCATCTGGAGTGGACACACTAGGCACTGTAATTTGACTCTTCAAGAACTTGGATGTCATTTGTGTTTCTGTGGTACATTTTCAGTTACCTTGGCACTACCCAATTGCAACTTCACAAAGAACTTGTACTCCAACAAAAACCAACCATATACGCTTCCTGGCACACTACCAGGATGGACCCCCCTTAGCCTTCAGAACTGACTTATTTCTTCATGACATTAATTGACCCTTCGCAAATTTCAACCCCACTTCTATTTGTCTGACAAACCTTCAGTATCACCCAATGTTTATAATATAATTAATACATATTAAACCTCTTTAACATTATTAAAAGTACATGCTGAGGGACTGGTGTTGCATGGAGATTGACTGTTTTACAACTAAATCCAATTAATAATTCCTCAAGAGTCAGATATGGCTTACGAACAGTCCAATGGGTTGAAGACAGAAACTTGATAGAAGTTGTGGAGCTGCTGCGCCGGTCTCTTGACTGACAACTATGAATGCATGCCCTCTGATCTTCTAAAATAAATAATGAACAGCGCAATGCAGTGATTTATAACAAAAAATAATGTTGTTAACTTTTTTTACAATCGTTAACAAACGTAGTCTCGTCTTTTATGAAGTTGCATTTTGATTTAGTCATTGTTAGTATCTAAAAAGGTCGTCAATGAATATATTCATTCATTCATTTTCATTTTGGCTTAGTCCCTTTATTAATCTGAGGTCGCCACAGCGGAATGAACCGCCAACTTATCCAGCATATGTTTTACGCAGCGGATGCCCTTCCAGCTGCAACCCATCTCTGGGAAACATCCATACACACTCATACACTACAGACAATTTAGCTTACCCAATTCTCAATGAATATATTTCATCATTATTTTTGTTGATGAAATAAACACTGGTGAAGCCTGGTGAGCCACAGATTTAATGTTCATTTTCAATTGTTGTTAGTTATTTTATTTTTCAATTTCTACGGTAACCAATCTAACCGGCTTTCAGTATGGCAATAAATGTCACATAAAATGGTATTCAAACAGTAGATGCTGGAAATCTGAGGTTTTCAGAGATTTTGGTCCATATTGACATGATCGCACAGTCTTTGAAGATTCTTCGGCTGCACATCCTGTTCTTCTGTTCACTTGATCCCAAAGTTGGATTGAGATCTGGTAGATTTGCCATTGATACCAAGCAGAATGGATCCATGCTTTCATGTTTTGCTATCTGAATGTTCCAGCAGAAGTTGAGACGAGGCAACATTTTCCAATCTTTTATAGTCCAGTTTTGTTAAGCCTGTGTCATTAGTAGCCATAGGCTCATGTTTTTAGCTGTAAGGAGCATCACTGGCGTGCTCTTCTTCTGCTGCTGCTGCTGCTGCTGCTGGTGCTGGAGCTCCTCTGCTTCAAACTTTCACATGGTGTGAGAATTTAGAGATGCTCTTCTGCAGACCTTGGATTGGTGATTTGAGTTACTGTTGCCTTTCTATCTGTTTGTATCCGTTTTTTGTCCTCTGACAACAAAAAGCAATCTGACCACTCTGTGTAATGATCATTCTCTGGCATGACGGTGCGTGAAAATCCCAACAGATTGTTTTTTTCAGAAATGTTCAAACCAAACAGTCTGGTACCGACAACCATATACAGCTACATTACAAAACATCACAAATAGATATGTTCAGAAGTAATTACATTTTTGCTTTCGTTTGTTATATGACAAGCAGCAAAGATGGTCCGTGCTCAATTTATACATTTTTCTCTCTCTCCTTTTTTTTTTTACTTTTCATTATAATTCTTAAGACCCTAATGAGACTAAAATGAGAACTGACCGTAAACACCTGACACGATGACTGAGTATATAAGCTTTAAGCGATAATGAATCATTACACTGACAAAGGCTCATAGCTGAAACTTTTGTTTTTCTTTTCTCCTGTTGTATTGTTTAATAAATGATTGAGCTTTAAGAAACTTTGGTCCTAGCAACAAACTTGCATTTATATTTGATTGAATGTTCTCTTTGTTATGCCACATTGTGTGTTAAAAATTCTCCGTTGAAAGTACACTTCTGAAAATGTTATTGTTCATGCCAAATTGTACAGTATTATGCCAGAACTGTGGAACAGTCAAAACATAAAAAAATTGCTATAAAATTATGCTAGTTAAAATAAAGTAGGTGAGAATAAGCAAAACATCTGCAGGGATAAATAGCATTTAAAATGTATAAAATTAGATTTAAAAATGATATAATTAATGGTAATTACATACATTTTAAATATACTTTACAGTGTAAAGTTTGGTGAACATAAAACACTTACTAAAAAGTTTTTTAAAAATCTTCTTGACCAAATCAATTTCAAATGAATTGAAAACAAACCCATTTGCAATATACTATACATAAAAAAGGTTTTAAACAACATGACTATGGTATGACGGTTAAGGTCTCAATGCTTCAGATTTATTGTGAGTTTTACAAAATAAAAGTATAAATAATTAAAATCTCTGGGACAGAAACATGAAAGACTGTATTTAGTGCCTTTACTCACCTTTGCATAGAGAACAGCCTCATCAATGTTTCCTCTTGACATTGCCATTGTCTTCTTAAATGCCTGAAGACAAACACATGCCTCAATTTTTGACCTTGAACAAGTCCCTCTAAACCAGTGGTTCTCAATTCTGGTTCTCATGCCCCCCATCCTGCACATTTTGTATGTCTCATACAGTATTTGACACACAAGGATCAGTTCATTGATCTCTCCATGAAGGGGCAGGGACCTGAGGTCCGGAATTGAGAAACACTGCTCTAGAACAAAACAATTAATTCACACAGATTTTATTTTTCAAACTACCCAGGATGACCTAAACCTTCTGCTAAAGCAGGGCTGTCAAATTCAGCTCCTGGAGGTCAGAGTTTAGTTCCAACCCTTCATCCAAACACTTACCTGTAGGTTTCAAACAAGCCTAAATGACTCAATTAGCTTGATCAAGTGTGTTTAATTAGGGCTGAAACTAAACTGTGAAGAGCTGTGGCCCTCTCAGAACTGAGTTTGACACCTGTGCAATAAAGGGTTCATATATATATTTAAACTTATCCAGCATATGTTTTACGCAGCGGATGCCCTTCCAGCTGCAACCCATCACTGGGAAACATCCATAAACACTCTCATTCACACACATACACTACGGACAATTTAGCTTACCCAATTCACCTGTACCGCATGTCTTTGGACTTGTGGGGGAAACCGGAGCACCCGGAGGAAACCCACGCCAACACAGGGAGAACATGCAAACTCCACACAGAAACGCCAACTGGCGAGGCTCGAACCAGCGACCAGCGACCTTCTTGCTGTGAGGCGAACGTGCTACCCACTGCGCCACTGTGAGGCCCACTTTCATTATATATTTTATCATTTTTATTTGCTATGTTCTTATTTTTGTTAGTCATTTAGCTATTTGATTGTCACACATTGGAGATATTTTGAGTGGTAAAGCTAATCACTCATTTGAATTGTCATGATTGGTCATTTTTGGTCAACTCAACTTATAACTATATTTAAGTGTGTCATGATGTGGAGGAATTTTTTTAATATGTGACCACAGCTGCTGACTCTAATGACAATACAGTACGTCATACTTGATCATACCACTGCATCATACCTGTAACCATTGACTTTCATAGTATTTGTATTAGTAGTATTAGTTAGCTTTCTTCAAAATATCTTCTTTTGTGTTCAACAGAAGAAAGGGTTGAAACCATTTGAGAATAAGTAAATAGTCTGTAAATTTAATTTTGGGTGAACTATTCCTTTAAAAAAATATGAATTAGCAATTTAATAACAGTAGTCCAGTAGGCGGAGACATGTTTCCGATTTTCAACATTTTATAAATAGAATCATTAGAAACTCTTTCACATTTCTTGATACTCTTTTAAATCACTCATTCACAATGTGTGTTTTGTTGATACTGAAACATCTAAAAAGAAAAACTGCACTTTAAATGCAAGATGTGAAAGATGAATGACAACATAACTTTGTTCAGATAAAAGCTTCAGCCCTTCACTTTAAAGGGATAGTTCACCCAAAAATGAAAATGCCATCATCATTTACTGATCCTCGTGTGGTTTTAAACCTTCTGTGTAACAAAAGAAGGTATTTTGAGGAATGCTGGTTGCTGAGACCCACCAATATTCATAGTAGGTCAATGTACTTTTGTTCAATCATCTTCTTTGACTATCCCTTTAAGTAGTGTATAACCCAGCGCACACCTTGATGTGTGCGTGCGTGTGTGTGTGTTAAGTTTGCTGTTCATTAGCTATATTACAAGAGTGGGAAATGAGACACGTTTAAGTGATGTCACACGCTGTGCCCGGGGTGTATTCAATATCACCCCACATTATGTAATGCTGCAAAATGGCCGTGTGTGTGTGTGTTTCCATTAAACAGTTGGGGACCACAAATATGCTCTGCGTGCAGTGGAAGCCAAAAACAGAACACACGCACACACACCACAGGCATCTACAGCTTTTTAAACTGAAGTCAGCATGGTTCAGTGTGTCCATTTTACTTGTGTGCGTGTAAAGAGATTTACATTTTGAAGCCAACCAGTTTATTTGACGGCATACAGAGTGTAAAAGCCTACTGATATCAGCATTTATGTTTTTAATGCAGTGAACGTAACTGAGTGAAAATGAAAGGCACATTTAAACAGCCGGTTCACCTCAAATTTTCATTACAAACCTATGACTTTCTTTTCTTCTTGTTTTTTATTTATTCTTATTGAAAGTGAATAAAGTCTAGAGATTTAAAACATCAAACCTACAAACCAGCTACATACAACTAAAAAAGTGATCCATTTTACTCTATATTCTCAGAAAAACCTTTGCAATACTAACATTTTTGCTATCTATTTAATTCAATTCAAGTGTATTTATATAGCGCTTTTTACAATGTAGATTGTGTCAAAGCAGCTTAACATGTACTAGTAAAGTCCAGATTTCAGAGTTGAAGTTTAGTTTAGTTTAGTTCAGTTCAGTTTAGTTCAGTGTGGTTTAAGTTTCACTGCTAAAAGTTCACACACTGAAGAGCAAATCCACCAAAGCGCAGCTCAAGTCCCGATCTGAGCAAGCCAGTGGCAACAGTGGTGAGGAAAAAAAACTTCACCAATTGACGGAGTGAATGGGAAAAAAAACCTCCAGAGAAACATATAAGGATTATATATAAGGATTATATAAGGATTGTTATATAGTTTAGCATTTTTAAATTAGTTTTCATTTCAATACTATTTGTAAATTTGCTATAAATGTCCGTTTAGTTTTAGTTTGTTTCATGGTTTTGTAATGGTTTGTTTTGCGAACAGATTTCTGTTTCATTTTTAGACATTTACTCCCAGTTTTAGTCCTTCTAGTTAACAGAACACAGCATCCGGTGTCGACCAAAGTTTGATGTTTGCACACTCTAATTCTTGTGCAAACCTCTTAGTAATAAAAATAAAATAATAGTTTGAGCAGACACTGGACCCAAAGCCATAAATAAAACTTGAACAAATAAAAGCAAAACCTCTGAAGTATAAGGAAGAAATGATGAAAGGTCAGATTTTCTGCCACAGAATGAGTGCTTATTAATTATGAAAATGATTATTATTTTTGCTGCTTATAAATTTATTTCAGTGACTGTTGTTAGTTTCATTTAGTTTTAGTTTTCATTAACTGAGGATATTTTATTTCTCTTAACGAAAATGTTAATGGCTTCAGTCTTAACTTTCATTTTCAGTTTCCAAAATAAACTTGTTTCCCAGTTTTATTTTACAAAACAGTAACCTTTTTGTAATTCTTCAAAGAAAAACAAAGTCATGCTGGTATGGAACTTCACTGAGAGTGAGTTAATGACACAATTTTCCTTTTTATCCCTTTAGGTAATGTCTTTCATGCTGTTGAACTGGTTTGCCTTTTGACATCACTTTTTAATGTCGCCTCTGCAACATACATAATTTTTTTATTATTATTATCATTTTTTTAGTTTTAGCCTTTTACTCCTCTTGGTATTTGAGTCCAAATGAAATCGCAGAGCGGTTCCCTGCAGTGAGTCTCTTTAATCGCTGTCTAATCCATTGGTAGTGGCAGCATCCGTCACTGACATCTCTGCTCTTGAGCTCAGTTTCCCAAAGGAATTGCAACAATCATGGGTGCAATGGTCCATTTAGTAGCTTTACAAGACGGTCACCTTTATAGCCAGAGTGATGTCCGATTGTGTGCAGCTTCTTCATCGAGGCACTGATAGACAGGTACATACTATGAAACTGCTAATCTCAAAGGGCTCTGATAGCTCTGAGTTTTGGGCTGCCAAAAAGCCCTCAGAGTCCTTTCAGTCTTCAGTGAAGCAGAATGTGTGTGTGTGTGTGTGTGTGTGTGTGTGTGTGTGTGTGTGTGTGTGTGTGTGTGTGTGTGTGTGTGTGTGTGTGTGTGTGTGTGTGTGTGTGTGTGTGTGTGTGTGTGGGTGGGTGTGTGTTTGTGTGTCTGTGTGTCTGCATGTGTGTGTATCTGTGCGTCTGTCTGTCTCTCTATGTGTGTGTGTGTATCTGCGTCTGTCTGTCTCTCTCTGTGTGTGTGTGTGTGTGTGTGTGTGTGTGTGTGTGTGTGTGTGTGTGTGTGTGTGTGTGTGTGTGTGTGTGTGTGTGTGTGTGTGTGTGTGTGTGTGTGTGTGTGTGTGTG
>CAIGQW010055694.1:10969460-11001485 GCA_903798125.1 Danio choprae | reverse complement strand
CGCACATCTGTCCGTCTGATGGGGTATCCGTGGGTTAGGGGGTTGACTTGGGGTCACAGGGGCAGTTTTTAATGATGGATTCAGTCAATGAAATCGATAGGAGATTATGAGGAGATGATATTTTTCATTTTCTGTCACCCGTATGAGCAGCACAGCTCATTTTGTCTGTGGATGTATATAAACTGACAGGCCACGTCTTCAACGAACAAGAAATTCAGTAGAGGAGTTGTAAAGGTGTTCAAAATTTTTATTCTACTGAATTATTTTGTGGGGGGGGATTCGTTTATATTTGGCAGTTGATTTCTGTTTAAACACAAACTTTAAACTCTGAAAAAGCATGTCAACAAATATCCCCCATAGGGGAAAAAAAGCTCCAGATAGCTTATATTATTAATGGATTTAAATAAAATTTGGGATAATGTAAACAATATAGAGGTCAAACTATTGTTTTGTTTTCAGATACTATACATCCTGAAACATGACATTTTGCTTAAAAAAACACCCAAAACTACATTTAAGCCTTTTGGATAATTTATCCTGTATTATTTTTTTTTAATTGTAGTGTTTTATTAATAATTTGAATTAGCTTTTTGATTTTATATTTTCGGCAGCACGGTGGCGCAGTGGGTAGCGCTCTAGCCTCACAGCAGGTCGCTGGTTCGAGAACTCGGCTGGGTCAGTTGGCATTTCTGTGTGGAATTTGCATGTTTTCCCCATGTTTGCGTGGGTTTCCTCCGGGTGCTCCGGTTTCCCCCACAAGTCCAAAGACATGCGGTATAGGTCAATTGGGTAAGCTAAATTGTCTGTAGTGTATGTGTGGGAATGAGTGTGTATGGATGTTTCCCAGTGATGGGTTGCAGCTGGAAGGGCATCCGCTGCGTAAAAACCTATGCTGGATAAGTTGGTGGTTCATTCCGCTGTGGTGACCCCTGATTAATATTGGCACTAAGCTTAAAAAAAAATTAATGAATGAATTTTTTATTTTCAATTTTTTATTGTATTCATACCTGCAATGTAGTATGCATTGTTGCATTATTATATGCTCTTGTTCTTTTTAAATTATATTAGTTTAAATGACATCTAATGTGATTTTTATATACTTTAGTAAATTATATTTTTTTATGGATTTAAAAAAGTGTTTATTTTATATTTTCAGATTTTGTTATAATTTTAGTTTCATTAGCAGTTAGTTTAATGTTACACAATATTATGTTATTTTATTCTTTAATTTGTTTGTTTTTTATTTACAGATTTTTACAAATTACACATTTTATTGTTAATTCAGTTACAATACATTCAGTTTTTTATTTCAATCATTTTCAGTTAGTCACAAAGACAAGGCAACATTTGTCATTTTTGTTTCCTTACTAAATCATGTCATTTCATATAAGGTATAAGATTTAAATTGAAATGTTTTATAATAGAAATTTACAATCAATACACATGCCACATTTTGCGTACTTACAATATAGTTAATCTGTTTTTCTTTTTTTTCTTTACAGATGCTTTAAAATACAGACAATAACTAATCAAACTTTATTCTCATGACGTGAGGCAGGAAGCAGTACCACAATGACACTGATGAGGCTACGCTACAGTTAATTGGTATGCTAATTGCTGCTAAGAACAACATTGTTTGCTTTAAAATGTTTGCCATGAACATGATTTCAAAGCCAATGTGTCATTACTCTAGCCTATAGTTGTTAGAGTTAACATGTTCAAAATGAACCTGCTAACAATTAAGAGGTGACACTATACTTTTTTTAACATAACCTTACACTGTGTATTTACATTGAGGAAGGGCATAAAGGTTTATCGTAGGCCTACGAACACAAACAAGAACGTTCATAAAGAGGTAAACAAGACATATTAGCATATGCATGATTTGTTGTTGATGGAAATTTACAAGAGAGTAGGGTAATTAGATAACTTCTCAGGAGGCGGAAATATGTTAAAGTGTTACAGATAGAAAAGAATCAAGGAGTTTAGTCTTTTTTTTCCAGGTTTGCTTCTTTTTGCTTCTTTGAGATTGTTAATAGTAATGATTTATAGTTGGAATTCCTTTGTTTCTTGGTCAACTTAAATAGCTTTTTGCTTTGTTCTTGGCAGGGATTTCCACTTCAGGATTCATGTCTTCCTCGTTGCACAGCCAAATGTGTCAAGAGTCATTCTGCATGAGTTCTCGTCATTTCTGTCCTTTCTTTCGTACTGAAAAGCTGAGAAAACACCTGGGAGTCTTTGACCTGTGGGTAAGGGAAGTGCAGCAGGTTTCAGTGTATTCATGAGCTTTGTATGGAAGGACCTGTGAGACGTCTCCCGCTGGTTCCTGCTCGCTTTGGTGGACTCACTGTGGAGTTCAATTTGTTTGTCTAGTGCATTAGTAGTTCCAGGGCATTGGTATTGGGAATCATCCCTATTAGAAATCCTAATGCATTTTTAATGGGACACACTGCATACTCTGGCCCAGGTGTGCTGGCCAGTAAAGCTGAATATAGACTAGAAAACAAACCCTATACAATCTACATCTGTGGGAAAATTTGTCTTCCACAATGTATTTTGTAGTTCTATCTCCTTTATTTAACGTGTCTTATGGATGTAGCAATATTCAAATTATGGCTTATACCAATAACTGTTATATTTGAAAGCTAATATACTGTATAGGCTAATGATATATATATATATGTGTATATTTTGTATGATATTTTTGAGCCTGAGAACTGATTTAAAAACATAATTGTTGAAAATAAACATGTAGATATTCATTCATTCATTCATTTTCATTTCGGCTTAGTCCCTTTATTAATCTGGGGTCGCCACAGCGGAATGAACCGCCAACTTATCCAGCATATGTTTTACGCAGCGGAAGCCCTTCCAGCTGCAACCCATCTCTGGGAAACATCCATACACACCCATTCACACTCATACACTACGGACAATTTAGCTTACCCAATTCACCTATACCGCATGTCTTTGGACTTGTGGGGGAAACCGGAGCACCCGGAGGAAACCCACGCCAACACAGGGAGAACATGCAAACTCCACACAGAAACGCCAACTGGCGAGGCTCGAACCAGCGACCAGCGACCTTCTTGCTGTGAGGCAAACGTGCTACCCACTGCGCCACTGTGAGGCCATGTAGATATTTATTTTCTCAAAATAAAAAATAAAATCTTGTGGTAGATTTTGTGTTGAATAGGCATCTAATAGGCATCTCAAACAAGGCTAAATTTAGGCTGTTAGCTAAAATCTAGTAGAAATCTAAGAATAGCCCAAAACTAGACTAGTCATCAAATACACAGAGTAGACAGACTTCACATGTGTAGTCATTCATTCCTATGTTTTTGATGACGAGTTTAGTTTTGGGCTATTCTTAGGCATCTGTTAGATTTTCAATGGTAGCCTAAATTTAGCCTTGTTTTAGCCAAGCCATCTATGTTTAGACATCTATTAGACTTCTTTTAAACACTTGCTGTGAAGTAGTTCAACCAGCTGGATAATCCTTACTTTATTGACTAATATAACAACCAAATTTTCTTATCAGGCAGATACTGATAATAAAAAACAAACATTTATACACAGATGGCCGCCAATATATTGTGCAGTAGGGGTTTAACACCGGCATCCTGGCCAAATTTGCCCACTGGCCTCTGTCCATCATGGCCTCCTAACCATCCCCATGTCATAATTGGCTTCATCTCTCTGTCTCCTCTCCACCAATCAGCTGGTGTGTGGTGTGCGGTCTGGCGCAATATGGCTGCCGTCGCGTCATCCAGGTGGATGCTGCACACTGGTGGTGGATGAGGAGATCCCCCCAAATGTGTAAAGCGCTTTGAGTGTCTAGAAAAGCGCTATATAAATGTAAGGAATTATTATTATTATTCTTATAATTATTATTCCAATTCTGTTTTAAATATAAAAATCAGCCACCTGCTGAAAGATGTGGAGATAGGTAATTCATTGATTTGTGACCATGACTGAAAGTCATTTTAGGGGTTTATATAGAGATTTGAGGAGGACGTGGAGGTTTAAGATGATGTTCATTCTTGACATCATGGCAAAGTTGTTCAGTGGAAATAATATTTTTAAATATTACAACTGTTCAAATACTTGGCAACATGGTACATGTATTAAAAAAGCCATAACACTATTGGCCAATAAATGCTTATTTAATTTAATGTTCTCATGATTTGCCTGATAAGCAAATACATTTTCAGCCTATAAAAAATGTATTATTTGCACTTCACACTTCACGTGTGATTCTGGCCATTAGGGTTTTACTGGTGTTTTCCACATGAGTTGACAAATACGGCAGATGTATTGTTCAGATACAGAGTTTATGGTTGATGGAAGTCAAGATGTCAACAGTGTGGGGGTTCACTGTAAAAAAGAGGATTTTAGAATTACAGTTTGTAAATGATTTGGGAAAATAAAGATCTAGTTCACAGGATTCCTGGAGGGCCACTGAGTTTAGCTCCAGCTTGTCCAAACACACATATCTGGAAGCTTCTTGTATGACTAATAGGAGCTAGATTAGCTGCCGCAATTGTGCCTCTAAACATTTCTGGACAGTGGCCTATTAGGACATAGTCTGGACACCCCATATCTAGATGTTCCCCTGCAGTTTCTTTGTTCTCTGCAGTCAAGGTTTTAAAATAAATCCATATGTTCACTGTATTTGTTTGCATTTTGTTTTTGTAGCCAGACTCAGAAAAATTGATATAAATTATTATATTTATCAGCCTAGGTTATCGACTTCCAAGAATAAATGGATATTGGTTATCTCAATATTGCCTAAAATTTAAGAAAGTAAATTCTACACTGTAAACAAAATACTGGGCTCCACACAAATCATGTTGTCCCAACACAAATCGATTAAGTTAACTTAAAACAATTAAGTTGTCCCAAAAAACTCCAGAATTGTGTTGTTTAAACTCATTTTAAATAAGAGGTTTGAGCAAGCATCAACAGTCATTTTTGAGTGTATACTGCAACTATTTTAGTATAGCAGATGTGTTTATCGGCGAAACACTCATTAAAATCTTAGCTGTCCTTAAAAAGTTTCTGTCCTTACTTTTATTCTTCGAATGCTCTTTCCTTTCTTCAGGCCTCTCAATGTGATACTTTATTTGCATGTTCACACATTTCAGAGATGAAAAAAACATCACAGAGCCACTTCCACTATTGCCAGGATGTAACACCGAAGCACTCAGCATGGACTTCCAATGTTTACTTGGTAAGCACGCAAATACTCTCTCGTCTCGCAAATACTCCCTCAACACTCTTGTCTTGAGTCTCCATTCACTAACTTGGTCTTACCAACAAGCATGAACATAAAAATAACACAAGCAGAAAGCAGTGCGTTCAGTCCAGCCATCACTCATGCAGTGGCGGATATGCACAATTTCATGCTAAGTAGAATTGATTTTACACATGAAAAGTCACACCAGCAAACATACCATTTGCAAATGCGTTCACAAGCAACATGCCCTTCAAATACGCTGAGGGTAATTATTAAAGGTGAGATTATGCATAAAAAATGAAAAGCCTGAGCATGTCAAGCCAGTACGGTTGGTTTGCTTTGATTGCACATCCATTCGAACGCCCAAATGAAGCATGCCATTTTGGTTTCTAGAAATTTCACCTGTCATTAGTCACTGTTCTGAATTCATAAGATCATTGGCATCGGATGGGTTTTGTGTATGCGTGTGTGTGAGCACGTTGGTCTTTAAACTGGCCGTTATTTGTGTTGGATGAAACCGGTCATGTTGGCCTCATTGGATTTCTCAGAGCTGGTCAATAGAATCACTCTCTCCCTCTCCTCTATGTGCCTCTGTATCTTGCCCCAACACACACTAGATATGTTGTGTCCTGCCATTATGATGTACACACTTTATTTGTTACTTTTGGCACCCATTTATCGAGCCTCATTAAGCTTTCCTATGATAAATCGTGTTAAATTACAACAAGCTGGCTACAGAGCTCGCTAGCTTGCCCTTCTAACACTGCCCGTGTCATTGTACAAATACACACACATACACACACACATACATAATTCAGTGTGTACAAGAACCCAATTACATCCTTAACAAAAAAAAAAACAACTCATCAATTTTCAGAAATATATCTATGTTGTGCATCTTTTTTTTTAATTTTTGTCACAAACCATGAAAGATATGTTTATACCCTCCCCACAACCCAAAATCATCAGACAGCAAATAATCTATCATCCATTCCCTTTTGCGCGCACTTTCTATCTCGGGCATGGCATGCTTCCAGCCCTTATCAATAGCCCTCATTAAATCATGATGGTGTCTGTCTGTCATGCCACATTACGGATGAGAGACCGATAGCTGAACTGACGTCCCACTCTTCCCACCCCCGGAGGACAACGCTACGCTACTGAAAAGAGACCAAAGTGTCAACTTTATTTACATTACGATGGTCTTGAGTGCTTTAAAATAGTTATTTCTCTTTTTACAACTGTCATATAGTCAGAACACATAAGAGAGGAGTACAAAAACTGCTTCTTTTTGCTCTGATTACAGCTAGCACTGTACACTTTCATCTGAACAAAAGCTAAGCTCTGAGAAATAACCATCTACGTTTATGATGATCTTAGAGATGCAGTCCCATTCAAAAGGCTGGGATTTATTGCCTCAAGCAGATTTTGAAATATGTCAAACAATTCAAACGTAAAACATTAAAATAAGAATTTGTGTTAAATGTAATATTATGTATATAAGTTAAATGTATATAATAAATTGTATGCTCTACGCTAAAGCACAGATCTTTGAATAATCTTAAATTAAGCTCATCAGGTTTTATACAAACTTTGATGTCATCAAAGCATATTCAAAATTATTCAAAGTTTATGTTGATATGCTAATACTGAGTGATTCTTTAGTAATGTAGGTCCGTTTAATCTAAATAAGGAATATCAACCTAGTGTCACATTTTTGGCAAAAGCTGGTTGTAAGTGGGGGCTCATCTGGGATTACAGACAAACCAAACCACTGATCACAACATCTACTAGTCTCAGATGTTTGGATCTCATTGCAGTTTTTCATTAGTTCTCAGCAGCACCTTATTCAAGATAGATCTCTTTTCTTATAATCATCATCCTTTGTTGTTTGTTTCTCCTAGTTTTTCTGGTCCAAACCACGTAGTCCTGGTTCACTCAGTGTTCACAATGTAATTTTTAAGACCAAAACTAAAGCTCCCTAAAAGGTATGTGCTAGAAATTCGTCAAACAAATGAAAGTCTTCTTCAAGGAAACGTAATTTCAGATTTAAACATCAAGACTATAATGACAAAAGTCTTGTGTGCTTTGCTTAGTGTTCTTTTAAAAGTCACATCTTGTGATATTGCGTCCTATTTTTGGTTTGTTTAGATGTCTTTGGCCATTTTAGGGTTCCATAGAGTTTCATCTTTGTTTGATGCGCAACAGATGAAACCAAACCTGGTAACGCTGGTTTTATGAAACCAAACCTGCCGACCAAAAAAAATGTTTTAACACTTAAATTCTTGTGCTGGCTGTTCTTTACAGTTAAAATAAAAAAATTCAAACTGATAATGCAATGAGAAATATAGTCTTCAAACAGCTTTAAAAAAAGCTTTAAATGAACTCAAAATGTTTCTCCTGTGGTTTTGCAGATATTGTTCACAATTAGATTTGCAAACAGTTTGAGAATTTGCTTAAATCCTTGTTCTTATATTTATCTGCTAAGACACTTTCAGAGATCTCAAACTGTGCACACATTTAACAAGATGTCCAATCACAGCTCTGAGATATCAATGTTTTGTATTAAAATCACAAGATACAGTATAACTCAGCACTTTTACTGCAACAGTTGTCTGATTTAAATTTCTCCTAATTTACCAAGCAACTTTTAATGCAATGTTGAGAAATACACACAAATCAAGCAACCTCAGTGAATCAGTGAAGTCATCCTCACGCCCACTCACCTGGAGTTGGTCATGTCCGTCTGTCCTCCTTGGCTTTTTTCCAGGCCCAGTTTTGTGAAGATCCCCACCAGCACCATGATGGCCACCACTCCACATATTATATAGACAATCATGTGAGTGCGATCTCGATCTGGTTCCTCCTGGACATCGGTCACCGGAGCGGCCGGTTTGCCTGTATTGGCCCACACCGGAGTGTCGTAGTTAGAACAAGACGTCTGATCCAGACTGTGGACCTTAAACTGGCAGCAAAATCGATAGTAGCAGGAGCCGCAGCAGAACAGGTAGATTCCTGCGTTACAGTTAAACGGAGGATCCCATTGCCCCATCACGTCATAGTAACCCCAGCAACGGCTCCCGGCTGCTGGAATTTCTTCAGCCTCTGATCCCGGGGTCGCAAGCGTGACCTCAGGTGCGCCAGAGGGAGCAGCCGTCCGATTGGTGGCTTGCACACTTGTGCTGGCAGTGTTGGATTTTTGACCATAGGAAACATAGCTCAACAGCAAAACTGCAGTCAACACATTGAAAAACAGGTGTGAGGATGCCATGATCCTCTTCGAGTAATCCCACAATGTGTATCCCAGGATGCAACAGCGCCACAGGGGACAGTTAAAACCAGTGGAGTTTAGTTAAATTGAACCAAATTTGCTGAGGTGTTCTGTCTCCAAGTTTAGAGCAGGTTTAATGCTGACTTGTTGTCTGGCGAGCTGATACAGGAAAAGCAGCCCTCATCAGGGAGCGAGATGGAGAGCACTTCAGCACACAACACACTCGTTGTTGTCATCACTACAGGGAGAGAGTGAGCAAGATTCCTCCCCTTTGGAGAGACTCCAGATTCGAGGATCTCACCCCAAGACAAACTGTTTCGTGACCCAAGGAAGAAAAAAAAAAAAAATAACAGCACTTGGTGTAATTCCAACTCAGAAGCCTGAAGGAATCATGCCGTTAGACTCAAGCCTTATCCGTAATCTTTGTCCCACTGAACATTGTGTGACGCCAAAGAGGAAGAGATGCCTCACGCTACAGTTCGGAGGTATTCCACAAGTCATTCTCAGCTTTTCGCACTGTTCAGTTCTCTCAGAGGAATATCTGTTGTTCTTCAGTCCTCCAGATGATTTTTTTTGTTTGTTTTTCGCAATCAAGGTGTCTTCCTTCTGCTCAGTTCCGTCTCCTGTGACAAAACACCAAACATGCTGTCATACAATCTAGTTTTAGATCATGATTAAAAAAATGTGATTAAAGATTATTGGAATGGCCATTATTTCAGCCAATTTATGTATGTTGTCAATCAATTATGGTATATATTTATTACTAAGAATGTTTAATAAAAAAATAAATATGCAATAAATATAACATAGACACATTAAAAATATATATATATATATATATATATATATATATATATATATACAAAAATGTTTAACCCATAAAGGGATAGTTCACCCAAAATTACTCACTATTTACTCACCCTCAAGTGGTTCTAAACCTGTTTGAGTTTCTTTTTTCTGATAATCACAAGAGAAGATATTTTGACGAAATATGAAATCCAATGGTTTCCTGTTTCCAGCTTTTTTCAAAATATCTTCTTTTGTGTTCAACAGAAGAAGAAAATCTCAAGCAGAATTGGAGAAAGTAAAGAGTAAGTAAATTATAACAGAATTTTTAGTTTTGAATGAACTGTCCCTTTAAGATCTAGATCTAGACACGAATGTACAATATTACAGATTGTTTTTCACTATATTGATTAACGGCCAAAACACAAATTTTTCTTTACTAATATCTCAAACTAAGTAGGGTTGAGCTGATCTGCTGAACTCTATTCTGTGTGTGAGCATGCAGCTGTATCTCACATTGGGCACTTTTGATCAGATATTCTGTCTTGTTCACACACACTCTCTACTCCTCGCTCGCTCACAAACATACTTGCAGTCCCCGTAGGAAAGAGTAATCACAAATGAGATCTCTTTAACATCTCCATTCTCTCTCCTAGACCACAATCTCTAATAAAAGGAGGAGGGCTGCTGAGACGCTTCAGGAGAGTTGAGATAAAAATCTCAACACAGTCTCAAACTGTGCTCTGATTCAACCAAGACATCAAAGTATGAAATTTCAAAATGAAAACCCTTGCATTGTTATATGCTGTGAATGCTATTAGTAAGATCTATGCGGGTTTCTTTGAATAAACAAATAATGAGAACATCTTAAATCTGAAATTTTTATATAATCTCGAACTAATTTCTTGTCCATATCATAATGACGTGAGCTACACTATGCACAAAATTAGTTGTTTCCTTATTATTTCTTCAAATATATTTTAAGGGAAATATCTGAGAAAATTTTGCTGTGTTTTTTATTTTTTTTTAATAATTTTTTTTTTACATTTCTGCGCTATACACTATGCACATTATTATTCTTTCCTTTTTTTTTCAAAGAAATTTTAGGAATAACACCTCTGAGACCAAACACAGCAAAGTCTGCCATTTCAATATGAGCTCAAACTCATTTATCATCCAAATTTAAAAAATATATACATATATGCTAAGCTATTCATATTGTAATTCGCTTTTTATTTTGCTAAAGACACTGTAGAAAAAGAATATGTGAGACACCAAAGTTAGCAATTTCAATATGAACTAGAACTCATTTCGCATCCAAATCCAAAATTTTCAATATAGACTAGCCAAAATATGTTTTCATTTGTGTTTCGATATCTCCCAAAACAACAGATGTTGCCATTTCAGACTCATTTCACATTAAATCAAAATGATCTGAGCTGCAATATTCGCTTTCTCCATTAATTGCTCCCTTTCTGATTATTTCTCAGACAAAAATCACCAAAAAGACACCAAAGTCTGCAATTTCAAACTCATCCACTTTGTTTATTCCTCCAAAAAAACAAACAAAAAAAACATCTGGGACAGAAGACCCCAAAGTCTGCATTTTCCAACTCAAACTCAAGGAGAAACATCTCAGACAGAAGACTCAAAAATCCATAATTTCAAACTCTAAACTGAAATGATCTGAACTAGATGCTCTCTACAACATCTGCTCTGTTTTCTATTTATTCAAGCAAAGTTTCTACTCAATCACCAGTAACAAGTCTCTAGAGCTACAAAACATCTACACATTTTCCTCTTGTTTGGGCTTTTTTGGGGGGTGGGGGTTCTTGTTGTTGTTTTTGTTTTCTGGCATTTTGCTGCAGTTTCAACTCCTTGCTTTGCTGTCTTCTAAATCTACCATACACACACACACACACACACACACACACACACAAACACATGCACGCAAAGAAAAAAAGAGGATCTCAGCACTACGGCTCCACATTTTCTTCAGTTAGAACCCCCCACAAAAACACAAACGCTCACGCACGCACACACAGACGTTAAAAGACACAACAGCACACCTAATCCAGCTCCTAAAGCACCTGATCTAAGCTCTGTGCCTGTCTTTCTCCATGTGGAAGCACGGTTGCAGATGCACACGTCTCAGAATGCAACAGATCAGCTTCCTACAACCGAGGAAATGCTTCTGAAGCGTAGAATCTGAATCCATCGGCTTACCCATACGCTGTTTATGAAAACAGGCATACTGTATATTGATATATGTATAGGATTGTTATAGATATATCTTTATATGTATGTGTTTTCACTAGATGCTCTGAAGAAGTTCTCCTCAGAAAAAAGAGAAAAAGTGACAGTGGATGACAGATGAGTGAGGAAGACCAACAGATGGCAGGTAATCTTTATTCTCCTCAGTTTTTTTCATCCCCGTGCATTCCTGTTCCTCCGTTCCCAGCCGTGTTCCAGGGATGGTGTGTTCCCGTGTGGAGTCAGGAACGAATGATAGTTCCTTGCGCTCTTTCTCTCTTTCTCCCTCCCTCTCCCTCTCCCTCTCCCTCTCCCTCTCTCACTCAGTTTGTCTCGTGAGCGAATGAGCGTATCTCGTTTGCTGGCTCGCCCCCCTCTCTCTTTTCCTCTCTGTCATTGACACCTTCTCCCTCCTTTGTCCCATGTTTTGTTCTCACTGTTCAAAAATATTCCCGTCGTTTCCCCCTGTTTCTGTCTCTGTCTGTTCCAGCCATATGTTTACCTGCTCTCACTGTCTCCACAACCTGCTATCTGCTCTCTCTCTCTCTCTCTCTCTCTCTCTCTCTTTTTTTTTTTTTTAGTGCGCCTGTTATTCATTGCGTCTCTCTTTTTCTATCTCTCCCAAACTGAAAACCAAATCTTATGGTTCAACAGATGACTGCAGCAGTGTTTACTGAGACAGCAGGGCACAGATCTGTGTGTGTGTGTGTGTGTGTGTGTGTGTGGCAGGCGTACAGCTCTCTTTTGGGGTTTGGCTGAGATGATGGGCAGGAAGCAGCAGGGGATTAACGCAATGGAAGGATCACGGAGAGGAAGGAACAAGAAATATGGACTCACAAAGGAGTGAATTGTAAAAGAACAATGAGTGAAAGCAAAACAAATGTTTGATCTTATAGTTTGTAAATTGGCTGTAGTTTGGGATTAAATATGTATACGCTTGCTGGTGGTTAAAAGTGAAGTTTAAACCATGCATCAGAATGGAGAAGAAAGGTGATAAAAAGGGAAATTAACTCACCGTTCACTTGTTCCAAACATGTTTAAGCTTTTTTTTTTATTAAACACAAAAGAAGATATTTTGAACAATGCTGGAAACCTGTAACCATTAACTTCCATAGTATTTATTTTTGCTTATTTTTGCATAGTAAAATGTCTTCTTTTGCGTTGAAGAAACTCATAAAGGTTTGGAACCGCTTGAGGGTGAGTAAATGGTAAATAAACATTTTTGGGGTGAACTATCCCTTTTTACCAGCATTCATCAACCATTTCACTTATATTTATATGTACAAGAATCATAAATAACCCTCTTCAACAGTCACATTAAACTGAGCACACTGTTTAGCAGACATTTAACTCTAAAAGTGGTATCAGGTACTATTAGTTGGCCTTAACTGCTTACTTGCATCAAAAAAAAAAAAGTTAAGATGTAAGGGATGCTCAACAGTGTAATTACAAATTAATTAGTATTACAGAAATAATTAAAGATGTAATTACATGCAGGTATTTAATCAATCAAAAGTACAATGTAAAAACATTTACACAACAAGTACAATGTAACAAATTATTAATTTCAGTCTAAGTACTAGACTGAATTAGTTAAGGCCACTTAATATAAAGTGGGACCCAATATCAAATTCACGTCACAATAATGTATTCACAAGCACATTTTTAAGCCACTCAGCTGTTAATAAACTGGGGGAAAAATATTAACAATTACTGTTTATCTCTTATAGTGCCTCTTGTGGCCATGTAATATGAAATTGGTGAAATGTAGCATGAACAATGCAGAAATAAAAGTACAGTCATTAAATATTTCCAATAACTGTGGGTTCAAATTGACATTTGGGGAGGCGGGGTTTAAATGTGCTCAACTGTCATGAAAATACTATCATAATTTGTAAAAGGCCATAATAACAACACTTCCCCGACAGTTTTGGTGAGACTCACCCAATGAGAGCTGGAACGAGAAAGGAAAATAAATGAGGTCAACTAAAGAACAACAGAAACAGAGGGAGAATGAGAGAATTATTTGCATATATGATAATGTTTTCGCTGAGTGTTTTGGTTGCCGATGGCTTGGTGAGCTCTGATTTCTTTTAAATATTTCTGACTCATTGAAACGGGCTGATCTGTAGCGCTGATGTTTTGGAAAACAGGCCATAGTCAACGGTGGCGGCGAGTGTGGAAAAAAAAAACGAAGCCTGATTCTGGCCACGGGGAATAATCTCACGCCATCAGCAGTCTACCCGCTTTTGATCACATTGTCAAAATGATTTTGGGAGTACGTTTCATGGCGTACGCTTTTTCAGTTTGTCTACCTCAGAATGTGACATTTAATTCAAATGTGTTATTTCTTTTGTAGCTGATTTTGAAATTCACAAGCAATTTCTGAGCTAAAATCGTTCATACCTTTTGTTTTTATTAGTTTTACAGTACATTGAAGGTGTTCTCTCTAAACTGTATACATGACTTTGGTTGTTTACCTGCTTTTTTCCCTTTTCTTTCTCCTACACAGCATCTTCATACTCAAAGTCATTCTCCGGGTCTTCTCTCCAGCTCTGTGTTTTGAATTATTGCTGTGGTGCAGCAGAGACAAGCAGCACCACAGGGAAGGAACGGATGAGTCCAGAGGTCTTGTGGGAGAAATAAGGGGCAATGAGCGTTCAGGCCGGGGGAAACTTATCTTCAATCATTTTAGAATCAGATACACACTCTCTCTCTTTCTCGCTCCGGACTGATCATGCCATTTCTCTTCTAAATGGAGGCAAGTGGCCTTGGATAAACCCACCCATTTGCTTCATGTTTGTCGGTCTGTTTGGTTCATCTCTTCTAGAATCTGAATATTATTCGTTGGATTGAATAACTTTTTTTGTAGGGTAAGTGGTTGCAAACAATTTAAATGGGCTGAATTTAAACGAACAAATTAAACTGAGTAATGTTCAACTTAATTTGCTTGTTTAAATTCAGCCCATATAAATTGTTTGAAACCACTTACCTGTAAAAAATTTAGTAAGTCCAACAAATCTTTTTTTTCAGTGTGTTTACTGTTTATTTTGCTTGCACACATTGTTGAAATTTAGTTGAACAGTTAATGCACGCAAGATAATTCACTGAAACAAATCCTCATTCAGTGGTTGACCATTTGCTTCAGTGTTTATACTGGCGATGGTCCATCTTTGCTGACGTCAATTTGATGGCTTCATTCACAATATTCTTAACCTATTACGTTAGTTTGCTATGAGGAAAGGATGTGCAAAAAGAAAGCGCCAAAATAACATACCAACATAGTAACCATGTTGTGTCAGAATTGATGTTAATGACTAGAAATATACTTTAGCTCAAATGAATAATTATGGGTTAGTATTTTGCTTGCCTATGACTTTATAAAAACATTATGCTAAAAGTCTCATTTTGTATTTCAGACAGAAACAGAAAGTCGTGTACTCTTGGTGTGGAACAACATCAGGGTGAGTACATTAAACACCATAATTTTTTTTCAGATAAACAACTTTTAGATATAATTCAAATGAAGCATAGTCTCAGATGAGTACATTGTACAGAATAAACCTTTATATTACTAGTATTTATATTGATGCAATCCAAGACCTGTGAAAAGATGATCCCAAGGTATCCTGGACCAGGCCGTATCCCGAGCTGATGCTGTGGTGGTCATGGAGGAATGGAGTGCATGAGACAAACGAGTCCACACATTGATCCTGTGGATCAGCCTGACCTACCGCCATTGCCCTACCCACACCTGCAGCTTTTCCACGATGGTTGTCCAGCTTCTCTAGCCTCCGGCGCCTAGACTGCAGCTCCACACAGGATGTTTGACCAAAAGATTAACGATCGTGCCCAACAGAGCCTGGTTTTTCTCAAAGTTTTTTTCTTCCCTTAACTTCGTCAATTGGTAAAGTTTTTTTTCCTAGCCACAGTTGCCACTGGCTTGCTCGGATCGGGACTTGTGGAGCTGCGCTTCGGTATATTTGCTCTTCAATATTGAACTTTCAGCAGTGAAACTTAAACCACACTGAACTGAACAGAACTAAACTGAACTTCAACTCTGAAATCTGGACTTTACTAGAACATGTTAAGCTGCTTTGACACAATCTACATTGTAAAAAGCGCTATATAAATACACTTGAATTGAATTGAATTGAATATACTATTTATGAATATTTTGACCCAGCAATATTTTATTGTATATATTTTATTTTATTTATATTCTCAGTATATTTGTAATTGTTTAGACGTTTTTTCTTTTGTTCAGTTCAGTTTAAGTAATCTTAGCAGACTGTCAAATTTAATTTCAGGCTGCATTTATAAATTTTAATGTGAGTAGTTTTTGTTCATCAAATTTTATTTTTATTTTATTTAATTTTATTTTAGATGATTTTCAGTTAATGAAAAACGTCTACAAATATTCTTTAATTTGTTTTTCTCTTCTGATCAGCTTCTTATTTATTCATTCATTCATTCATTTTCTTTTTGGCTTAGTCCCTTTATTAATCTGGGGTCGCCACAGCGGAATGAACCGCCAACTTATCCAGCATATGTTTTACGCAGCGGATGCCCTTCCAGCTGCAACCCATCACTGGGAAACATCCATACACTCATTCACACACATACACTACAGACAATTTAGCTTACCCAATTCACCTATACCACATGTTTTTGGACTGTGGGGTAAACTCCACACAGAAATGCCAAGTGACCCAGCAAGGGCTCGAACCAGTGACCTTCTTGCTGTGAGGCGATTGTGCTACCCACTGCGCCACCGTGCTGCCCTAGCTTCTTATTTATTTATTTATTTATTATTTATTTATTTGTATTTATTTATTTGACAAATCAACTAAATCAGCGTGGTGACTGCATTAAGTTAATTATTTAAAATTAAATTGGAACCAACAGATTTGGTTCACAATAGTGCTTCCGATCAGAATTGCATGAACTTTTATTTCTCTCTAATATATTTCCAAATCTGGACAACATCAGTGCTTCATCTTTTCACCTCCACTATGCCTCCCCCTCATTCTGTTTGTCAGGAGCTGTCAGTCAGTATAAATTACTTTTGACTCCTGGTCCAGAAGGAAAAAAGGCCGTGGGGGGAGGGGGTGTTAGTTTTGTTTTACAAGAATAAAAGAAGCGACCGATCAAAAACAAAGACAGAAAAAAAAGCTGATCACTTAAGTGTGATATTCGAATCAGAGCAAAGTAAATGAGCCTGTAGCATAGAGTTCCACATATTTACACATACAAACCAGTACCAATTAAACCATTAATACTATTTATGTCAGAGTAAAGGTTATGAATCTTTATTACTTCAGAAAATGGATGCACACAAACAAGAGATAGTACTTTTAAATCATTAAATATGTTCTACATATCACTTAAATATTTGCTACAATTATAACTTTTAAAGAGATAAAAGGGTTCAAATGAAGATGATGTCATTACGCCTGATAAATTAGGATGTGGTCATTAAGATAATGCATGGATCCAATATAATGATACACATAATCATATGTTTGCCAAGACAGTTATTTTAAAATACTTTTTATCTTTTTCCCAATCAATAGAAAGATAGTATTAAATTATTCTCGTTAAAAGAGGTGCATGACTTTCTTTTTTTCTGTTCAACTGAATTAATACAGAATATAAACACCTAGAAAGTCAGTAGCCTTTAAACAAATTTAGTTTGGAGCAGCAGGAGAGTGATTAATGATGATAGAATGTTTGTTCATTTTTCTGCATGAACTTTGCCTTTCAGTCAGTACAGATGTTAAATCAGCAGTATTAGGACAGACACAAACAACAATATATACAACAATGTCAAACATAAATATATATATATATATATATACCTCATCAAGCATAAATTTTATTTAAGTTAACACATATAGGCATCTTTTGTTTTCATATAAATATAGAATGTAAAATAAAATGTATTTCATATAAACTTGGAGCATTTTGCAATTCTAGAATGATTCAAAAACATTTGTTTCTTTCATCATTAATTATTTTGAATGAAAACAACATGCCTTGAATATTTTTAGCTAGAGTTCTGTCAGATTTAGCTCGCGAGACAAAAATACCAAACTCAAAGTGGTGGAGTCACTCTA
Organism: Danio choprae; assembly: GCA_903798125.1. Taxonomy (NCBI): domain Eukaryota; kingdom Metazoa; phylum Chordata; class Actinopteri; order Cypriniformes; family Danionidae; genus Danio; species Danio choprae. The sequence goes on along the minus strand of CAIGQW010055694.1, from coordinate 10,983,817 downwards.
TACCACCTATTGATTTGTTCCACAGGTCCAGATCTTGTTGCCCTTCCATTTATGTTTGAGAAAAGAATGACCTAGATTCAGTCTGTGTTCTATGAAGTGTTTATTGCAGTACGTGTTGTGTGCTGCGATGGTGGTCATGTGTTTATGCAGGCAGAATATAAAAATTCAGCTCATTTAATTCTGTCATTTAATCTACTTTCTTAATATCTTGAAGCTAAATTGTCTGTAGTGTATGTGTGTGAATGAGTGTATGGATGTTTCCCAGTGATGAATTGCAGCTGGAAGGGCATCCGCTGCGTAAAACATATGCTGGATAAGTTGGTGGTTCATTCCGCTGTGGTGACCCCTGATTAATAAAGGGACTTAGCCGAAAAGAAAATTAATGAATGAATGAATAAACGAATTGTGAATTATTAATTATTACAATGTTGTTGTTTTTTCGTTTTGTCTCAGGGCTCAATGCTATTCAATTTTATTCATACTTCATAGTGGCCATCAAATTCACATTGCGTTCGACTTATGGTATTACACACATTGTAAATTTCTAATAAAGTGAAGAGTCATTAATAAAAAAGAACATCAATAAAATAGCAGAAATACATTAAAACGAAGATACAAATAAAATAAATTGTGATTTCGATTATTTAAAATTTAAAGTAAATAATTTTCAAGGTGTTTAAGTGCAGAAAATAAATTATCCAATGTAAAATATCATTGCATAGTCCTCATCATATAAATGAAATATAGATTAATCATTGATGAAGCTACAAAAGTTTACAGACATTCACACAGGTAAATGATATTTGTATTCTTTCTTCAAGACATCAATTTAGCTTTTTGTTGCATTTAGCAATTAACTCTGTTTCTGATCTATAAAAGAATAATATACACAAAAGTACAGTAACTTACAGAATATGTTAACATTTTACATTAAAGGAATAGTTCACCCAAATATTCATTCATTCATTTTCATTTCGGCTTAGTCCCTTTATTAATCTGGGGTCGCCACAGCGGAATGAACCGCCAACTTATCCAGCATATGTTTTACGCAGCGGATGCCCTTCCAGCTGCAACCCATCACTGGGAAACATCCACATTTAGCTTACCCAATTCACCTGTACCGCATGTCTTTGGACTTGTGGGGGAAACCGGAGCACCCGGAGGAAACCCACGCAAACACGGGGAGAACATGCAAACTCCACACAGAAATGCCAACTGACCCAGCTGGGGCTCGAACCAGCGACCTTCTTGCTGTGAGGCGGACGTGCTACCCACTGCGCCACCATGCTGCCCCTCACCCAAATATGGTAATGATGTAATTAATTACTCATCTTCAGAACATAAATTAAGATATTTTGGATTTAACAGTGTAATTTGTGGCGTACGGACCCTTGATGTCTATAGGAGGATCTCTGATTAAATCTAAAATATATTCATTTGTGTGTCGAATATGTCCGAAAATGATTTATGGTTTTGGAATTTTTTTGGAAGCATGTTTTTGTTGATTTTTTGAAGGTTTTATGTTGTACATTTTATAGTACACATCAACAATGGATTTTTACACAGAAGTATACTGTGGATTTAATTACTTGCTTGAGAAGTTACAGTATTATTTTTTTCATTTATTTCACCAAAAATGTTTATTTTCAATGTAACAATTTGTATTTTTTACATATTAAGATTGTTATGTACTGTTTCCTTAATGACGGTGATTTAATGTATGTAATACAGTGATATACTATTTTAGTTTAAATAGTCTTTTACTGTTGCTGCTTTACGTTTTTTTTTACTGTAGTTTAGGGTTTAATGTGCGGTCAATTTATGATAAAATGCACAGATCCAATACAGTGATACACATCTGATTCTTTCCCATTTTTGAAGATACTTTCCAAGCTTTCACGCTGGCCTTGAACAATCAGACTGACCTAACTGTCATTTTGTTGTTGTTTGTTTGCTTACAGAATGCTCTTATTAACTTTTGCTGTTCTTATGAAAAGACTTTCCTTTTTAGATGACATCATCAAGATTTCTAGTGTTTCAGCCCCTCCTCTCAATCTTCATTTGGGATAAAATGAAGCCCTACTTTATTTCCCTTATTTATCCCAATTTGTCTAGAAAATGTCATTGCAAAGCAAAAATAGACTTTCCAGCTCTTTTATGAGGAATCAGGGATGCTGTGTGCATCTGTCCACCTGTTGTCCTTGGCAGCTTTGTGTCTATATTTCAGACTTTTCCCCCATTATGCATAATTTCTACATCCATTTCCTGTTTTTCCTCCATCAGGAACACTCTTTTTATGGTTTGTTTGTTTTGATTTGTGTTTATGCGTGTGTGTTCCTGTGACATATAATCCCTCATGTTCATTTCTCCCAGATACGAGTGAGTGCGTGAGATGGATGGATAGATGAAGAAAAAGAGAGGGTGAAAACTCATCCCTCCCTCTCTCTTTCTCTCTGTCTATTTTTCTCTCTCTTTGCCAAATGAGCGCATCTCTCTTTCCCGATCCCTGCATTTCCTTCAGTTCAACTCCCCAATCACTTTATCCTTCCATTTCTCATCACTCTTTCTTTCTTACCTGATGTACTCCTGCTATTTTTCTCTCACTTATTTCAACTCTCTTTCCTTACATTCATCGACTAAGAAACAGGGACAAATGGGCAGTTATAGTGACACTTTAATCAGTAATTTATTAGGCTCATTAAAATATTTATCTAAGGCAGATCAATTCATTATTAAATTGCAAATTCAGCTTTTTAAAGGCAGCGAGGTTGGCAGAAATGTATAATTCTTTAATTATTATTGTGCGTGTGGTTTTTTCTTGTTGTTTTGCAGTTTTGTTTTCTTAACAGGTAAAAAATTCTCAATTCTGAAAAGCTTTAGGTTATTAGGTTTAAAGACTTTTTAAAGAGTTTCTATTTTACAGAGTAATGGCATGACGCCTTTAAATGAAAGCAAAAACGTATTAACAGTAGTAGAGGTGGAGGTGCTTTTTCCACAGCTTGTAGGTAATATGTTTTTTTGTTTTTTTTAATTCAAAATCTCCAAATGAGAATACAGAAGTTGCATAATGACGTGTAAAAGTGATATGAGGTTAGTAAACAAAGATTTTCAACTCTTTTTCTCTATTCAGCAATTGGCTATAATGATTTCTTTTTTCACTTTAAAGGAGAAGGGAGGTCACGGTTGTGTTGAGGCATTTCATTCTTTAATGTTTTCAAAATCTGAGGCAGAACATAGCTAAAGCTCTGACCTTAAAGTCAACCTTGAATCAAAACTGACCTTTTTACTTATTTGCTTTTATAATTAACGATTGCATTTTATTTACCAACCTAATCTACTTTTTTAATGAGCACAAGCACTAAGCTATAACTCATTTTGCATGGGAAGAGGGTGTTTACAGGTGTCTTTATTGTGCACCAAATAACAATCTATTTGCCAGTAAAGGTCAGAGAGAGTGAGACAAACTTAGACTGGATTTGCCACTATAAATGCTGATGCTGTTCTCAGAGGGAAAAAGGTATTGGAAATATACACTCACCTGCATCTTAATCAGCCAATCACAAGGCAGCAACCATCACAATGCCTTGTCTTGATTGGTAATGAATGCCATTGTGTCCTTTGCAAGTCATCTCTGTGAAAGTGCAAGTCTATTTTGCAGCCAGACCCTTCTCATTGAAACGTGGAACTAGAAGGCCTAATTAAATAGCATTGAGTATATTTCCATTCATATTGGTTTGGGATCTTTTATTTATTATTTGTTTCTTTAGTTTTTTTGCATTAAGGATTGTATGTTCAGTGGAAATAGACCTTTGGGATTTATTACACATACCTTTGGCATGTGTTATGGAGCATGAACATAAACTATCACAGACAAATTATCACAGATAAAACTTATGCTGTTCATTTTATTTATGCTGGTTTCATGTTTATGTAGAGTATGAATTTATTTATGTGGGTCTTTATATAAATAGTAATCTTATTATACTATTTTTGTGTATTATATAAATGTTTGCATATGTATTTATTTTATATATTCACTGTCATAAAATTATGTTCATTTTAATATTTATTCTTTTTATTCAAAGCTAAAGATATTTTCTTGACTCTTTGGTCAATAGAAATTATGTATTTAAAATATAGGCTACATTTCTTTCTACATTACCATTTTAAATGTCCTCAATGGAACTTGAAATCAATAATGAATAACTGCCCCCAAACTGCTCAGTAGTGACTCCTTCAACACAGAAGGTGCTCCTCATCCTTAAGATCCACTCGCTCTCACGGATGAAATTACAGCTCACATTTCAGACGTCACAGAGAGGTAAAGGAGTTAGAAAAGAAGGGGAAAAGGAGGACTTAACTCATGGTGAGAGAGATTTCCATGTCAGCAGGAAGTATCAAATCCTTTATGATATTCCTACTTCCTAATAGCTGGGATAGCAGCAACCAATGAGACTGTGACCTAGAAAGAGGAAGACGAGAAGAAAAACATCTCACGGCGCTGTAGCATGATCATAAAATACGACAACGCTCTTGATTTACAAGAGATAATAATTCTGTACTGCTTACACACCGATACACAGACAAAAACGCATTCATTCCATCACACTCATACACGCTCCACATTTCCCATGTTGCACTGTAACATTTGCTGAAGTGTCTGTAAATAACACATATTTTTTGCTGTGGGTGAAGACTCATTAAAGTGGGCTGAATATCCAGACTGTCTGTCAGGCTTCTGAGAGGAACCTATTTCTTGTCTTTGATTTTCAAAACAAGGTTTTACTTCTTCTTGCGGTTGTCACTGGTTCACGAAGAGAGATCGACCCATTCGCATTTCATACTGGGGAGTAAATGGCACTAAATGTCAGATAGAGGCCATTTACTTGTGAAGCCTGGCATCCTGGGAAAAGAGGCTGGAAATGGCTGTCAGGGGCTGTTTAAGTCTGCCTTATTTTGAAATTATGAGCTCTATTTTTGTGCCTAGATTACCTGGAGATCAAGGAGGCTGCAGGAGGGAGAGTAGGGGAGAGACATGGTGGAAAAGTGAAGAGAATTTGTGGAGGGCCCCTGATTAAGTCATTTTTACACGCTTAAAAAGAATGAGTAAATTTGTAGCACCTTCTTTGTTCTTTCTGCCGTAATTTGGATGTCAACAGCTGCTGCAGACATAATGATGCGCAGCTGGAACGCAGCTGCGCTGAGTAAATGCCCTCCGGTAATGCAAATGAACGTTAAATAGGAAGGAAGCTGAATTATATGCGTTATCTGACAGAAGAATAAAAGAGATACAGTCGCTCGACCAGTGTTCAAATGGAACCATGGTAAATTGTTCTCGTGAATTGGAGATCACATTACAGGAATATTTATAAGTTCTGAAATGGCATACATTGTGAAAAGCATTAAAAAATATGTACGTGAGTGACTGACTTTTATATGCAAGTACTCAGAGACTGTATAGGAATACTTAACAGAACAAAGAATATACATTTATTTTGATAGATTTTGTTGGTTAAAGTTCACCATTATGTTGGTTTCACAATGAAAAAGTAACAACATGTTGTTCAACTTAATGCAAAATATCAGCAAATATGCAGTATATGATTATATGCAGTATCTACAGTTATATTTCAGCCAGGTTGCTATACCTAAATGTAACCCTGGACCACAGAACTAGTCATGTGGGTCAATTTTTGGTAATTGAGATTTATATATGATCTAAAAGCTTAAATAAATGAGATTTCCATTGATGTAATATTTGTTATGGCAGGATTATATTTGGCAGAGTAATTGAAAATCTGGAATCTGAGGGTTTCAAAAAATGTAATATTGAGAAAATTGTGTTTGAATTTGTCCAAATTAAGCTCTAAGCAATGCATGATACTAATCCAAACATAAGTTTGATATATTTAGGCAAGGAAATTTACTAAATATCGTCATGGATGATGATCTTTACTTAATATCCCAATGATTTTGGCCTTATTATTGTATAGTCTATAAGTATATTTTTTTAGTATTCCCATTTAAGACTGCTTTTGTGGTCCAGTGTCACAAATTGTAAAATAATTACCATTAGCAGTTTAAAATGATGTTTCTCTCATATAAATTTGCTTTTGTGGCATTGGTAGATTTTTTTCTCCCAATATGAAGTACTGTACTTTGTGACACTTTACAATTAAATGTCTTGTTAGCTAATTATGGGATTCAATTCAGTTGTACTGTATGTACACCTCATCATAATGATGGGTTAATTAAATATTAATATGAGAGAAACTACCTGTTTATCTAATCATTTATTATGGTGTGCAACACAAGCATTCATGAAACAAGAGAAAAGTTGGTCTACTAAACCTGAAGTCTCAGTTTCATTTCACACAGCACTGTCTAAAACTGAGACACATCTGATCAAAATGCATGTTTGTTTAAATTCAATGTGTGGACTATTACATTTGCACATTCGGCAGAAACTTTGGAATACGATTTGCAATCTATATAAGACACATTTTAACATGTTTGTTCCCTGGGATCAAATCCATGATTCTTGCACTAATATAGCACAATGCTCTCCCAATCAAGTAACACAAATGGCAAATTTTTACATAGATGAAATGGCACAATATGCAACTATAAACTCTCATATGAGTCATATTTCAAGAAAGTGATAAATAACCTGTGTTAGAACAGGTTGGAGAACAGGCTGCACACATGCCTAGATTGAACACTTAAAACACAGGCAAAATGGGACTATTTACAGATCATTTTTTCTTTTCTGTAAGTTTACAGAGACTACAATTGTATAATTTTCATAAATTATAAATGCTATAGAAGTATAAACGCTATAGAAGATTCATAAACGCTATAGAAGTATTGTTTGGGGTCAAGTCATGTTAACTAGCATTGTTAAGAAATGGTTTTGTAAGAAGTTAGTGCAGGGGCCTAACGGTGGCACAGTGGGTAGCACAATCGCCTCACAGCAAGAAGGTCGCTGGTTCGAGCCTGGGTCAGTTGGCATTTCTGTGTGGAGTTTACATGTTCTCCTCGTGTTGGCGTTGGTTTCCTCCGGGTGCTCCGGTTTCCCCCACAAGTCCAAAGACATGCGCTATAGGTGAATTGGGTAAGCTAAATTGTCCGTAGTGTGTGTGTGTGGATGTTTCCCAGTGATGGGTTGCAGCTGGAAGGGCATCCGCTGCGTAAAACATATCCTGGATAAGTTGGCGGTTCATTCCGCTGTGGCGACCCCAGATTAATAAAGGCCCTAAGCCGAAAACAAAATGAATGAATGAATGAATGAAGAAGTTACTGCGTAATCATTCATGACATCATTGTTTATGCATTGAAGCAACTAAATACACCATCAAGCGGATTCGCTATGCAGCAGCTCTCCGAAATTGAAAACAAAACCTGAAATGCAATCAGCAATGTGTCTTTAGTATGAATTGCAAGGTTAACGCAAGTCGACATGTTGACATCACAAGAGTGCTATGAATCAGCCTCCATCACTTTACATTCATGAAGGTGCTCATCCCACATGATTCCACACGCATGTGCGGCCGTCGATTTGCTGTAGTGAGAGCTCAACAGCATCGAGCATCTGTCTTTGCTCTTGCTCCCCATTAATCAAGGCAATCAATTCATCAATTAAGTACATCACCATAGTTACCAGAGGCCCCTGGGGGCCAGAACAACCTTGCTTGATCCCCTCAGTGATGTTTATCCATAGAGTAACAAAATCTCTAAATAAACTATAGAAATCATTGAACCCACTTTGTGACAAAATCAATTGCTGAGCTCTTAAACATCAGTCACTGTGACAGCAGTAATATAACAGTGAGCATCATAGATATGTTTGCTGCTGTCATAATTTCTGGGACAGTGCGTCAGCTAGTCTGATTCATGCTGTTACACAATGTGTTTAAGGATGTAAATGTCAATTTAACAATGCTGAAAACAAGTGAACACTATAGCAGAACATTCAAGTCAGGAAGATTAAACATTTAAGAAACAAATAATATTTTAGCGGACAAATTACAGAATTGCTTGAAGATTTTCGCCTTTAAATGATTTCTTTCTAATTACTTGTTTGACAATATGCATTAGAATGTCAGCTTACTGATTGAGTTTCCAAGACAATATTTTTAATTTTGATTTTCATTCATTTATTCATTTTCATTTCGGCTTAGTCCCTTTATTAATCTGGGGTCGCCACAGCGGAATGAACCGCCAACTTATCCAGCATATGTTTTACGCAGCGGATGCCCTTCCAGCTGCAACCCATCTCTGGGAAACATCCATACACACCCATTCACACTCATACACTACGGACAGTTTAGCTTACCCAATTTACCTATACCGCATGTCTTTGGACTTGTGGGGGAAACCGGAGCGCCCGGAGGAAACCCACGCCAACACGGGGAGAACATGCAAACGCCACACAGAAACGCCAACTGACCCAGCCGAGGCTCGAACCAGCGACCTTCTTGCTGTGAGGCGAACGTGCTATCCACTGCGCCACCGTGAGGCCCTTAATTTTGATTTAATTAAAAAAATAAATATAGTTTAGGCCTACATAATTAATAATTTTAAAAGTAACCCTAACTGATTTAAATACAATTAACCAAAATCCCATTATGGAAAACACTAGTAAATAATAGTAAAAAAAAAAATAATAATAGTAAAGGTTCTGTAAAGAACAAACATATTTGTGCAATACTTACTATAACAAAATTATAGCATCTCCTTAATGTTGAAACTAAAGGCTCTTAAATGCTTTCTTCAAACGTAGGAATTGTAATTGTTTAGTACATAATTGTTTTTAAGATATTTATTTTGTACCAAACTTGTGTCTCTTGAGAAGTGACGATAACAAAACTCTTAACAGAAGTGCAGTAACTGTTGTCAACCAATGAACAAGTAATTTGTGCAGCTCACAGCGCCTGCTGTTGGTTAAAAAAATCTCTACTCCATGTCTCCGGCAACCAGCGAGTAATGATGGTCTAGCTTTTCTGGCAGTGCATTTATGGCGTGTTTAAAAATGTAAAATTTTTAAGTTTTAAATTCTGGACTTGCTACAAAACGGGAAACATTTCAGAGGACAGCTCCAGTACGCGACAACACTCCAAATTCTGGACAAATTTTGTTATACATTTCATTAAACATGTACACATAGACATCACCTATATGCAATAAAATTGTCTGCATATAATAACAAATGTTTGATTGTAAAGTTAGCTTAATTTGGTTGTAATGCAGTAATGTGCACCTTTTGTAAAGCTTCGTTGAAACAATAATAATTGTAAAAAGTGCTATACAATGAAACTTGAATTGAATTCAATAGAAACCGGACGAGTCCGTGTATAATTCGTGCAGTCGAATCGTTCAGTTTAAACCAAAAAATCAAAAACAAAAAAACAACTCGTTTTTCCATCATTTGTTTCCTAAAACAAAAAGAAAACATGAATAATGACTCTTTATCCGATTTTCTGATCTTGCTTCTATTATTAAAATATTGAATATTGAATTAAAGACAATGACATCACCAGCCACCCCAAATGTATAATATTTTAAAATATTGTAATTTGTTTGTGATGCTTTGTTTTTTTTTTAGATATTAAAATAGCCTATATATGAATTATTCTGAGATCTTAATCAGAAAAAGCAGAAGCCCGTCCATCATTTTGAAAGATTCTGGCGAGAGTGATCTACTTTCGAGCCCAAGTCGTAATATGGTAGCTAAAATCGGATAAAGAGTCATTATTCGTGTTTTCCTTTTGTTTTAGGAAACAAATAATGGAAAAACGAGGTGTTTTTTAATTTTTGGTTTGAATTTGAAAAATCGATTGAACGAATGATACACTGATTCGGACGGCACAACAAACGCGTCTGGTGATCCGACTTTATCGACTCATTAAAAAGAACCGGTTCTTAAGAGTCATTTGTTCACTTCATACCGTGTTTACTTCATTCCGTGCAGGTGCGTGTGTTCACCAACGTAGTTTCACGTGGTAATATCTCAAGAGAGCGCATATTTACGCACACAAAGTTGTTCTGACTGTCATCATTGTCGACTAAAGTTAAATTACTGTCCAAAACTGTTGTTTTTTTGGGATTGTGTTAATAACAGTAGGCCACTCTATGTTTGATAGCGCGTGTCGCCGTCCACTGCATTGGTAGTTTATTGTGAGGAAGAAGTGATGCAGAAGGCGATAAGGCAGCTCTAAGATCAGTTTATTGCCAACACTTTTCCCGCCAGCCCTGTAAAGGTCTTCAGAGTCGCAACAGCTGTTCACCACAACACCGCTCTCAAGGTGAACGAAGACGTCATCAAGGTGAGCAGATGCCTAGCATTTGTGAGGCTGCAACTTATGCATTAATGTCTAGAAGGTGGCAGGTGGCCATACAGGCCAGAAGGTCTTTTCCGTCACTGTGGGCGAGAAGTGACCTTGCCAGTAGTATCCCAGCAAGAGATTCAGATTAGAACTGAAACTTGCTTTGGAATATGTCAGAAATTTGAGACCTCGCTGAGCCTCTGCTTACTTGTAGTGTGTCTAATTGTATCTCAAAACTGGACCGCGTTATAGGGACAGAACACAGTTTTTTGATGATCCCTAACTTTGTGTCCCAAACTTTAGCTGAAATGTTTTATCTGTTCTATGACATTACAGTGAAAGCATACTCTATGGATGAATAAATATGAATATTAAAATAAGTACATTTGCAGAAAGGCAAATATTTTGTGGCTAAGGGTCTGTTCACACCTGGCAGGTTTGGTTCAAAACAAACTCTGGTGCAATTGCTTTGTTAGTGAAGCTCATTTAGTTTTGAACACTGCCATCTGAACTGCAGGGCAAATTTGACATTTCTGACGTTGTGGGTATTTTCAAACAGTCACGTGTTTTGTAAATCAGCATTTGTTACCCCCATAACTCCTCCTAAACCAGATAACATGGTTAAAAATGACCCTCTGATTTGGTCCCATCAACCAAATGGTAACTCAATTTCTTTCATGCAGAGAACTAAGTTTGGTATGAACCATGCAAGCAAGATCTCTGATCTCTGGATTTCAGTCATCTCGTTTTTTTAGAGCATTTCCCCTAGAAAATAACAATTGGTCAAAACAACAAATCTTTTTTTTTGTGCATTTTTAATTCTTGTTGAGTCTAATTATTGGTATTGTTTTGTCTACAAATAAATATAAGCTGAAATGAAAATGTCTTGAAACAGGTCATCTTTTCAGTTACTTAGACCAATTGTCATTTTATGCTCTAAATTACAAAATGTAAAAAATAAAAAAATAAAAATGTCATGAGTAGTTTAAAGAAACTCAAAACTATAAACTGTAAAGCCAATGAAATTCCCAAAGAGTTTATAAAAAGTTTAAATTCAGTTTTATTTATCCTAGGTTTATCATATGCACTTATTCCTCTTTTTTTGGTTACAACATTTTGATATTTATAGTAGGAGTTTTGTTAAAAAATGTATAAAACCAATAATTAGTTATAATAAATAATAAACTATAATACTTAGTTTCAGTACTTATAATTAATAAATACTATTAGTATAACAGTAATTGTTACAAAAAGATATTGTCCACATTTCTTAATTCACAGATATTAAAAAGTGTACATTTTGACCACAGGAATATTCAAAGTCTACGGATTTCATTTCAGAAATCTGGTCACTTCATCTCCCCAGAAGCCTGTTCCTGCGCATAGTCTCACTGTCATTTTCTCCTAGTTATTGCACCTGACATCTCCATGCATATAGATAATAGACATTAACCCCTGATAAAAAAAACACTCATTTGGAGAGATGAATGCAGGGACAGGGCTTGAAAGGTCATCATGCACTATGAATCCCAAAGTCCGGTCCTTTTAATGCTTCCAGATTAGTTGGTGTGGTACTCCTAAAACATTTCTTTCTTTTTACAGTCCACTTTAAATGTATAAAGCTGAGTTTGTGTTAAAAGTTCTGTTGAATTGCTTATACTTAATCTCATTATTTAACTCATTATTTATTTAATGGATAAGAGGAACCAATTTGTGATTTATGTAATAGGAAATCATTTGAGCATAAATATATATTTTAATAGAATGTCAATTCTATTTCTGCTTTTATTCAGAAAATATATAGGGTAGTGCTGTTGCATGTTCTTTCCGTGGTCGCGTGGTTTTCCTCCGGGTGCTCCGGTTTCCCCCACAGTCCAAAGACATGCGCTAACGGTGAATTGTCCATAGTGTATGTGTGCGAATGAGAGTGTATGGGTCTTTCCCAGTGATGGGTTGCAGCTGGAAGGGCATCCGCTGCGTAAAACATATACTGGATAAGTTGGCAGTTCATCCGCTGTTTATTCAAGCTGAAAAGAAAATGAATGAATATTATATTTTTATACATGTATGTTTATATGTTTATAAAGACAATGTTGTCAAATTATCTTAAAAAAATATCAAAATGATTTTGTTTGCATGATGAAATGTAACAGTTTTTCCCGTTAAAGGGATAGTTCACCTAAAAATGAAAATTTACTCACTCTCAAGTGGTTCAAAACATGTTTCTTTTTTCTTCAAAAGAAGATATTTTGCAGAAAGCTGGGAACCTGTAACCATTGACTTCCATAAAACAAATACTAGGGAAGTCAATTGATACTGGTTGATTCCAGCTTTCTTCAAAATCAATTCTGTTTAAAAGAAGATACTCTATAGAGGTTTTTTAAGCTTGAGTGAATATTGACAGAATTGTCACTTTTGGGTGAACTATCCCTTTAATACAGCTGTTGCTGATTTAAGTGACACAGGTAAATATGTTTTTGCATGTAAGGTAGTGCACTAGATTGCATGCTAACCTTGCTTTTCCCCATCCACGCACTAGGTGATGACCTCAGTGTGTATGAAGGAAGTCTTACACATTCCCCTTCTGTCCTTTCCTGTACCTGTTGTTTTCTGACATGCTGCTGGCAGAGTCTATTAGCCATGGCGGTGCATACAAAACCTCATTCTACATCACGTTCGCAAGAAGAGTCACATGTAAATAAAAGCTTAATATTAAACTAATATGTACAGTATTAGGTCTGCATAGTACTAAGTGTGCGTAGATCTAGGTGGTGCTTCAGAGCAGGAAAGTGCTTTATTCTACTGTCAGCAAGCAATACAAGCTTTCCACAACTGCTAGAGAGACATGTAAGTGTTGCCAGAGACATTGCTCACCTTATTGAGATGCCAACCTGCTTTTGTATCATCCACTGGTAATTAAAGATGAAGTCGAGGTGTTTTTGATTATGCTCCACCACTCGCAGCATCTGTTTTTGTCACAGTTTGCTCAAGATGATCTTAAATTGTACATAGATGGCTTGATCAGTCTTTGCAATTTTATAGTATAACTAATTCTAGAATGCATTATGATTAGATTTTTCAAAACCACTTTATTAAGTGTTCTACTTAACAACAGAAAATTAAGAGGCAATACAAACCTAATTTCAACAACTTAAAGACCATTTCCAGACAAATTAAAGTACAATGATATATCAAATTGACAATTGCAGAGAAAAACTGCTGATGCATTATGAAAGTAGTACTGTACATAGGCTTTAGATGACATATAAAGCAGTAATACAAAAATCTATAGCATCAGTATAATCAAGAGAAGATTTTTTTTTAGCCTTTTTAGCTTGAATTGTACTGCTGACACAGAAAAATCGAGGAACAGAATAAGGACAGAGGAGAAAGGGATGGAGAGAAAGAAAGGAACCCAAGGTGCCTCTTTTGTTTAATTAGCTGCGCCAAATTAATTAGTAACAGAAGCTTGAATTAATTATGGTTGAAAAGCGGCAAAGAGACTGACAGTCGTGGTAACGTCCCCAAAGATTTACTGTTTCGGCTTCTGTTAATGTGCAATTAGACATTCTCTCTCTCTTTTTCTTTGCCACTCATTACAATATAAATACCATTGCTCCCAAAATACAGCTTTTATTTTCTTTCTGCTTCTTGTGCCATGCTGTGCGTGTGTTTTCTCTGGAGCTGTTCTTTCTGATTGGGCTCTGTAATTTGCTGGATTTTATTTGTTTTAGTGCCTGAGTGCTTGCTGTTATTTGTTTTAGTGCGCTGTATTATTGGATGCGTTCGGCTTAAGTTACTTCACATTACTGGTGGTGTATGACGATTTGTGAGGGGTTGGAGTTGTTCTTGCAATGGGATGCTTTTGTTCTCATGAGGTTTTTTTAACTAGCGTAAAGCCATCAAGATCAATTGTTCTTGTTATTGTTCTGTCTGTCAGAAGATGAAAATTTTATTCACAATTAATCACACACTTTTTATATTTAGTGTGTTTAATAAGCACACATTGCTAATTCATAGGTTATTTAGGTT
>CAIGQW010055694.1:10954499-10969060 GCA_903798125.1 Danio choprae | reverse complement strand
GTGGAATTGCACATTGTCCCAGATGACAACAAATCTTAGCAGCTGGCAGGAGAAGGTCATGTAGTGCAAATTTAGGCAGATAGAGTATAAGCAGTTGTAGCTAAAAGTCATCTTTCACACGTTTGTACTGTTTGCAGCACGATACCTTGGGGCATCAACAGTGTTATGGTGTTTCAACCCTGTCATCTTAGTTTGGTACAAGTAATCCAACCTCAGCTGTAATAAATTATAATTTATAGTGAACGTCTAGCCAGAAGATTAGCTGAAACAGACAAAATTATGGCACAGGACATGAAAATGCCTACGGCAATCAATCAGGTGTAGCAAGTCTGTGAAGTGCTGATAGAGCACAGTCAGCCCTTTAAAGGGATAGTTTACCCAAACTTCATCATTGCTCAAAATTTACTCACCATCAGGTGGTCCCAAACCTTAATGCGTTTCTTTAAACACTAAATAAGTTATTTTGAAGAAAGCTGGAAACCTGTGACCATTGACTTCCATAGTTGGAAAAAATAAATTATTTTGTGATCCCAAACTTTTTTCGTTGTTGAACAGAAGAAAGAAACTAATAAAGGTTTGAAACAAGTAAAGGGTGAGTAAATAATGACAGAATTTTCAATTTTGGGTAAACTATCCATTTAATGATATATTATTCACCACATTGCAGTGTGGTTCTTTGAATTTTCTCAGAGATTTACTAGTTGTTTTCAGAATTGCTACTTTAATCAGGTGTGGTTAAAATAGTTGCCAAGCTCAACAGTTGGCGTTTGCAAATGTTTCAGCTGACAGTCAAGAAATAAATAAAAAATCAATTCTAAACATAATTTAAAGCAGGATTTTTTTGTGTCACTGAGAAACCTTCATGAAATTTTTTTAGATTTTGTATTTTTATTTTAATTTTGGTTATTATTGAGTGTTAGATATTTTGTGGTTTAAAACGTTTCTATAAAGTTTTATTTTGGTTTCAGTTTAAGTAATTTTCACATTAAAAGAAAAGTTTCATTTTTTTAAATGTGTACATTTTTCATTACATATTCCAAGTATTAATAATAGCTCATCAAATATGTTAAACCTGGAGGCCTAGACATTTGAGTTTACATGTTTATTAATTATCAAAAAAAGTACTAAATTGCTTTTGTTTTTGCTTTGCAAAATGTGGATTTATAAATCAGCGTTTTCTTTGTTATTGCTTTCATACATGACATGTTTATAATATCTGCACAGAATTGACATGTTAAATTGGCAGCCCAAATAAATGTTATGCCAAGTGATTCTGAATTCATTTCAGATGAACATTGTTCATAAACATGCTTATGTTCACAATGGCTGTCTCCCATTTGGCATGAAAGCTTGCATTTTTAATCGTCAACTGCCGTCTAGCAGCTCTGCGAAAGATCTGTTTTTGGAAGTCAAGCTGTTAAGACTTCATTGAGGTTGCTCTAAGTTTCATCTCATCTCAGTGGGAATAGCAGAGACCTTATCATAGCCTGTGAAATGGCATCACATCTTTAATGTTGTATTAAGATTTAAATGTTTTATCGTACAAGAAAGGCGTGCTTCAAGAGACTTTCAAAAGCATATTTAAAAATGTCAATCATCATGGCTCAGATTTTATTTGAGAGGCTAAATATTTAAATCGGATCAAATAAATCCAGAGTCAATCTTGGATGACTTGCACAAGTACGAATTTTAGTGCAGTAATTTCAGACTGAACTGAGGTGGAAAAAAAAGTGACACCTTGGGAAGATTTTGTCTGTGTTCTTTATATGGGGATGTGTTGCTGAATATATGCATGTGAAGCTAAATCAGGATCGAAAGCTTTTCTTAAGTCAAGCTACAATACAATACAGTGAGCACAATGTAATAAATATGTAAGGAATAATGAAATGTTTATTATTATGAGCCATTAAACTAGAGTTAGAACTAGGGTTAATAAACTATTAGGTGATGATGTGGACATGACGCTAAGCGGGTGGTATTTTTCTCTAATAATTCAATGCACCAGTGTCAATTATTCTACATTTACCAAGGTTACCAAATTTCAAGACACTTCAGATGTTGTTTAAAGATAATTTTCAGGTTTTTGTTTTCAAACAGCTTCTAATGTGTGGGATTACTTTCTTACGCATTACATCCAAAGCCTTTTGTTTTGATTTGATTTGATTTATGACTGATTTAGGCTTTGAAATAAATGAAATAATTTAGTGTAGTG
This sequence comes from Danio choprae, assembly GCA_903798125.1. Classification (NCBI taxonomy): domain Eukaryota; kingdom Metazoa; phylum Chordata; class Actinopteri; order Cypriniformes; family Danionidae; genus Danio; species Danio choprae. Next base: position 10,966,848 of record CAIGQW010055694.1, on the reverse strand, counting down.
ATATAGAACTGTAACGGGGTCAAAACCTGCCCAGAGCTTCTTTAGCTGTGTGGTTTCCCTGAAAATAATTGCACATCACAGAATGCTCGCAGAATACATGCAGTATTACATTCTCATAGACCGTCAGTGACAGGAAGAAAACATAAAATGATATATTTGTAAGCTGTAAATTATCTGATAAAGTTAGATGGATTCTACATAAATGCACTCTTTTACCTTTTTTTGGAGTGGATTCTGTCACATTTCACCCTAGGAATAAAATAAAATATTTGCATAAAGAAAATAAGTGCAAGTTTTAGGAATTTATATATAGTAACTTTATATAACTTTTAAAAAATTATAGCATAATCCTTCCCATTGAATGCTTCCCAATTCCCATTGAATTCACAAGCTCGAGTGTGATCCGCCAAAAAAATGGAAGAAGAAATTCCCATTGATGTAATGTAAATTTCTATACATTAGTGATGTCAAAGTGGAAGTCTTTGAGGAATGTTTTCACCTTATCAAATCTATGCCACAAAGAATTAAGGCAGATCTTAAGACAAAAGTGGATCCAACATGGTGTTATATGTACCTAATAAGTGGTTGGGTTGGTGAGTGTAAGTTTGCAAATATGCATGATTGTATTGGCATGTATCGACATGATCGAATCTTTGTTTGGGAATAACTCAATTTCACTCTTTAATTTGCCTCGTGGATTATTCTCCATGTTTCTGGCTGCATCCTAAAACTACAGTGGTTTGCAACAGTTTCACAGCCTCCAAAATTCTATTAGCCAGCATGTCATAAGCGATATAGAATCGGCTCCTGCAGAGGCACAGTTTTATCTGCAGGCGTGTTAGCCAGTGTTAATATGCTCAAAGCTCACTTTCCCTAAAGCATCATTTCACGCTGGTGGTTGTGAAAACATCAGTGATTGAACCTCAGCAGAGGTCAGATGCAACAGAGAATGCAGAAGGGCAACTGAGATGCAGCTACATTTTAGAGAGTCTAATACTGAATCTTGGGTCATGTTGTCTTAAACTAAGAATTCAAATGAGCAATTTAAATCCTTTTAATTACTGAATCGTAGATGTATTTTGGTCACTTCAAACATGGTAGACTGTGATCTATCTGTGGAGGTAACTTAAAGGTCCAGTGAAATTAAAATAAAGATTTTTAGGTGTTAGTTTTAGTAAGTTAGTCTTGAGTATATCTATAAGCTAGTGTGCTCCAAAACAGTGACAAAATGTGCATTTAGAAGATATGAACATCCAAAGTTTGCAGTTCGTCACTTCCACCTAAATGAATCAACAATTTTTTTTGACCTTACCTCATGCTTCAATTTCTCATCAAATCTTCTGACCAATCAAATACTCTCTAGTATCTGACATGTTTCGCCCCCTTCAAGGTGCTTTTCATTTCATGTGCTTAGGCTCAACCACTCTCACTGGCAGAGCTGTGATTAAAAAAAAAAAAAAAAAAGGCTATTGGGTGTTTTTTAAAAGGGGAGGAGCCAATATGTCTTGACCTGTCTTCATGTTTTAGTTGAGTTACAACAAACATTGAATAACAATGCACATTTCAAAGCACTTCAAATTTTGTTGATCTCTTGGCTTTCTACTTGTACACAATACAGTGCCACCTATGGTTTGCTCGATTATGGGAACAATCATAATCACTAATATTTTGGTCAAGACTCTAGTAACAATTATTTAAAATGATTATGAGTGGACCATATGACCCAAACTTTTCTTTTTTTTTTGATAAATTTATATATTCAGATATTTTGATTATATATTACAGCTATACATTTTAGAGATAATGAATTTTCACAGTTCTCAATACAACAGCAGAACACTAAACTAAAACAAGGTAACTATAAACATTCATTCATTTTCTTTTCGGCTTAGTCCCTTTATTAATCTGGGGTCGCCATAACGGAATGAACCGACATCTTATCTAGATGTTTTACGCAGCAGATGACCTTCCAGCTGCAACCCATCACTGGGAAACATTCATATACACTCATTCACACACATACACTACAGACAATTTAGCTTACCCAATTCACCTATAGCGCATGTCTTTGGACTGTGGGGGAAACCGGAGCACCCGGAGGAAACCCACATGATCACGGGGAGAACATTCAAACTCCATAAAGAAATGCCAACTGACCCAGATGGGGCTCGAACCAGCGACCTTCTTGCTGTGAGGCGATTGTGCTACCCACTGCGCCACCGCGTCGCCCATGTAACTAAAAACAAAGGAAAACAAAAAAGGTCCTTAATTTCATTTTATTTAGAACTAAAATATACAAATAAAACAAACTGCTTAAAACAATGTTCTGTAAGAATTAAACTTGATTTGTTTCTTATTAAAGCTACAAAAATCTTTCAGTCAAGAGAAGTGTGATTTTTGTCTGTTGTTTGATTTAATGATAAGCACAGTCACTGTGAGTCGCACTGATCCAAGTTATTATGCATGTATTTTTATTCTCAACTCTTTGTTCATTTATTACATAACAAATATGGGCTTATGTGAATAATCGGTAAGTGCTGTGTTTTGACAAATGTTTGCATGTATTTGACCATTTAGGTGTGCAGCTTAAGCTAATAGATGACTTTACATGTGCATGTTCTGTTCCGTCTCTGAGCCTGAGCACATGCACAGAAGTCAAGTCAGGTAAAGTTGAGCTTTATTGTCATTTCAGTACATGTGTGGACATACAGTGTAAAGAAATGTTTGGTCTCGCAGGACCACAGTGCTACATAAATAAACAGCACAGAACAGCACAAATTCTCTTTAGTGCTTTTAAAATCATGAATAAATTTAATACACTTCAATAAATTAAGCTTGTCCCATGTTGCAAAAGTCACGTTACATGGTTGAACTGATTAAAATGTGAAATTGAGGTTTGCGGAGGAACGAATCGAGAACAAATGCGGACTGCTGGGAAGGGTCCCTATTGCTTTTTTAGAATCGTTGGAGGCCAAAATTCAAATTGAAATTAAATTTAGATTAATTTGTAGCACCACCTGCAGTCAAGAATTTTCTTTTTGGTAAATTATTCTCTGCACATGTACTGATTGGCTGTGCTGCATGGCGTTTTTGCTTTTATAAGCTGAAATCATTTTCGATGCAGAAAGAGATGTTTGTGTCCAGTTTGAGTCTCACTTGTCAGTCTGGATCGAGCTAGATCTGTCTGCAGGAAACTTGCCAAAAGCATACAGGGGAGCGAGCACCCCACATTTAAGATTCAGTTTCGCTGTGATCTCTTTAGTGCCCATTCAGATCCTGTTATTTTCTCATCTAGCTTCCTGTGCCCTGCCTACACACAAAAAAGTGCATGTTTTAGCCTCTCTTTCTCTCACACATAACGTCTTTGGGCTGCTATATGTGTATTTTGAGATTAAGTTTGATGTTTGAAGAAACGTCTATCTATCTATACATACATCCACCCATCTACCCATTCATCCATCCATCTCTGTCTATTAATTTTTCTATATGTCTATCTGTCAAATGTTGTATAATCTGTTTGTCTGATATGTTAATGTCTTTCAAAATGCCTGTCTGTCTCAGTCTTTCTATATATGTCTATATGTATATGTGTGTTTGTGTATGTCTGTATTCTAATCTTAATATATATATCTCTGCCTATCAGTCTTTCCATACATATATCTTTCTATATGTCCATCAATCTTTCTATCAATCAGTCTATACATATACCTTTCTATGCACAGTTTATCAGTCTTTCTATATGTTGATTTATCAATCTTTCTTTATATCTGTTTGTCTATCAGTGTTTCTATCTGTGAGCCTATCGCTCTCTGTTTGTCTTTCTGTCTCACTGTCAGTCTATCCATCTGTATCCACTTATGCCTGTCAGTTCATCTCTATCCATCCATCCATCCATCCATCCAGCCTTCGCTTTGTCTTTCAGTTTATGAATTTCATGTTTAATTTAAGCAATCGCATACAGTGGCAACAAATGAACAAACACCCAACAAACCTCTCACATTTGAAAATGTAAACATCCATTTCTTTCTGACTCATCCTTGAGTGTTTTACTTTCCTCTTTTTTTTAACATGGACCTATGGACTTTCAAGAGAAAACATTGACGGATAAATACATGTATGAAGTCATGCAAAGGCCTTTTCCTAAGCATGAACCCACTTGAACACATTCGACGAACTAAACAGCAGTTATGCTCATTTTATTTATTTGTTTGTTTTGTTTATTTATTTTGTCTTAGGGTCACCGTCTCCACCACTGGAATGACCCAGATAAATTCAGGCGTGTGTATTAGCTATTCTTTGACTGTGGACTCTCAGGCAGTTGTCACAAAAGGGCCATCACTTCCAAAGCTACTGACCCACATTACGAACACTACGCTTACAACACAGTGGATTTCAATGAAAGTTTGACTGCAGCTCTGTCTGAAAAATCCCAAACTCTCTCGCCCATCAAACCCCAGAACTCAAAGGCCTGGTTTACATCACCCACACTTACACACATTTCTGACACACTGAACAGCTTGCACTGAAGGACACATGCAGGCTTTGCTTCATTATTTCAGCAACCTGAGAATTACACATTTCTTATTTTTCAAGCTACGCTGATCTACTTCTTCCGGCGAATATATTTCTTTATTCAATGTTGTTAATTAGTTTTGTTTCACTTCTCCAACGTGCACACTCACACACACATATTCATCTGCGAGACGGGCAGGTATTCTTAACACTAGCAAGAGCACAGCTATTTTCAGCTCATTCAGTTCCTGCCTGGCTGCTCCAGTAACACACACAGACACACACAGACAGAAAATAGGCGCTGCCACACTCAAATCCTGATAGAATACATTATTTTTGTTAGACTGATAAACTAGATGAAATTGCATCACTATGTGTCTGTGTTTACAGTCTGCTGTCAGTGATGTTATTCAAAAGAAAGTATCCAAGAGACCCAGGTAATGAGGGCAGGTAGCTCTTTTACCTACATAACCTGAATAAAATATAGTTATGTATTTAATGTATTAATCACTTTAAGTTTGTGTTTGTTTATTTGTGTTTAATTAAAAGGATAGTTTACCGAAAAATTTATTTAAAAAAATGTATCATTTACCCTTTACTTGAAGAAAGCTGAAAGCCTGTTACCACTGACTGCCATAGTATTTGTTCTTCATTTTTAATTATTCACCTTTTGTGTTTAACAGACGGAAGACACATACTTGAGAGTGACTGTTTGAGAGAACTATCGCTTTAATTATAAAAACTGTTAAAAAAAAATAATGATGCTGTAATTTAATGCACATTAAACTATTTTAAAGGTCATCTTTAAACATTGTCAACCATGTGCGTTTACAGGCAACTACTTGTACAGTATATGCTCTGTCTTTAAAGTGCTAGAATTTGAGTCCGTTAGGGATAGGTTTCCAATTAAAACTGCAAAGTTATTAATAGTCAAAATGTCTTTTGGGGGACCATCAAAGTAATAAAGTGTCAAATATTTATGATTAATGTATTTTAAAATAATTTGATTTAAAATGTTGTATTGTAATATTTATTTATTTATTTATACAGTATGTGTTGATGATTATTTTGAAATTTGTAAAAACTGAAGTTAAATATTTTTACAGTAGCATGCGTACATATAGAAGCTTAATGGGCATGTGAACACAAAGCATCACATTATAAGTTTACCTATGTACACATCTTTTTCAGTTCAATTTATTTATCGTGACAATCAGCATGATGTTGAATGTTAAATTCTAGTGAGTGAGACGAGTCTTTTAATTTCTCGTCTTTGCACGGAAACATCCATTAGAGGCATGATTGACTGGAATGTTCTAATCCTGCAGGGCTGTGCTGCAGTGAGCCCTGTTTATGTTTGGGTTTTGAGTTTACATGCTGTGACGTCACCACCTCGCCTTACAAAGCCTCAGCGGCTCCCCTGCCGTGACGGCCTATAACATCAAAGAACTCACTGAGCCAACACGGCATCCAGCATGAAGCAAGAGAATTTCTGCCGGATCCAGATACAGAGTGTGTGTGTGTGTGTGTGTGTGTGTGTGTGTGTGTGTGTGTGTGTGTGTGTGTGTGTGTGTGTGTGTGTGTGTGTGTGTGTGTGAAGGGACTGGAGATGGAGTGATTGGGGAATGTACATATCAGCAAAGAAATGTCAGTTTATCTTAGATCTGGAGGGAAAAGCAAAGGATAAGGCGGCGGGGAGGATGAAGCTGATTATCTAAAAGTCTACAGGCACTGGCACAGTGTTATTTGGGTTTTTCTTCAACTATGGGCATTTTTGGCCTTAAGTGCTATATGCTAACTTTGTCATTAGTATATTGGTCTACTATAAATGGTCTACTAACAGTGTTCAAGAATGCATACATTATGTTCAAATGTTTACGTACCACTGGCAAAATAGGCAAAATGTTAATAATTTAAGAATTAAGGGTAATCATAAATTTTGCATGTTATTTTTAATTTAGTACTGGATAAGCTTCTTTTTTTTTTAAACATAAATGTTAGGCTTATGATGTTATCAGATTTTTTTGTTGCGATTTAATTGCTGAAGCTTTTATCACAGTATGGTCAATAAGCTACCAAAAAAGGTTACTTTAACAGGTATGATAACAAAAGTTTTTGTGTATAGCTTTATTGTTTATAAATGTTCAGAAAAACAATTTTAAAAGAATTACTTGCAAAAGGATTACATTACATTTAGAGAAAGAATGACAGTTATTGTAGAGACTATGATAATGTTTGTTAAACTCCATTTAGGCAATAACTTTAATTAAATGTCGTGGTTATTTTATTAACAAATTAACCACCTAAGCAGCAACATAACACCTAAGACTAATAAATGCTAAATAAACTATTGAACAATAAGCCTATAAATAGAGCTTTTTTGTAGTCAATATCTTGTGCATGTCGTAGGCCAGATTAGCATGTGAAAATGTTTGTTATGTCAATAGCCTATTGAGTCTTCAAGCATTTGTTGTTATGATGAACAGTCAATGACAATACAACAATATAAATATTCTTAAGAGTTGTTGTTGTTGTTGTTTTTAAGTAATTAGTCATGGTATATAAGTGCTCACGATAACAATATCATGAATGTTCATCATCAAATTGTTATAAAAATTTCCTCATTAATTATTATTATTATTATTATTATTATTATTATTTATTTATTTTTTTTTTTTTTTTTTAAAGATTTGAAATGTGATATTGTTTACCTGGAGGAATCATGATTCTTAGTAGATTTGTTTAGTGATAATTGTTCATGACTCACTTCACTTCTTTGTCTTGAGTAGTAAAACTGTTGGCTATTTTCAGAAAGATGCTTCAGATCCTGATAAAACACCTACTTTCCCAGAAGTAAAATAAAATAAATGCAGTTTACCCTAATAATCCAATTGTGAAAGTTTATATCAACCAACTCTTAATGAATTGTGTTGCCTTTGTGAGCCTCAATAGATCTTTTCACCTTTTGTAATTTAAATCTGTTATATTATTCAACAACTCCTGGGGCAAGTTAAGGAAACATCTTAAATATTGAATTCAGTTGGATGTAAACAAAGTATTTATAATTCACGCTCGAGTTAAAGTTTCACCTAAAGGCTAGATAAGTGTGCAGCTCGACAATGCATGCATGCTAAGTAAGGAGCAGTCATGGAGATACACAAATGAGACAGAGAGAGAGTATGTGAGCTGCTGTGCCTCATTTATCTGCCACTAGTGGTAAAATTATTCGTTTTATAAACGAACTGTGCATGCTTATGCAAAACTTTGGTATTGCCCCCGCTAAAGTGTAGTGAGAAGTGGCCAGAATGCAGATATCGGGATGCTAAAATGTTTTGAGGTGATGTGGGTTGTCTATGTAGTCACAGCTTACAGAGTGCAACAGTCAAAACTCCATTCATTTCCTCCATATATAGGGGGAAATTGATTTTTAGCAATTACTGTTAACCTTTGAAGTCAGACCTGTTGTGAGCCTTGAGGTTGTTAAGCAATTGTATGTGCTTTTGTTCAACCCATTTGTTTGCATTAATTTAACCTTCTTTTTTTTTTAATGACATGTAATGGGGTAATTAGTACAGAAGAGCAAGGCCATCAATGATGTTGTACAGAAATTCCACAGAGATAAAATTACTATCATATACTGTAGTTGTGCAGTATGCAAAGTGTTAAAGTGCAAATTACCTAATCGAGTTAATCTTATTCTCTTAAAATATTGGTCTAATATGCATATTTTTGGTTAAGCCAAAAAACTATCATCTCTGTTGTAACAAACAACAACTTTAAACAAATAGTTTTATTTTTCAGTCATTTTTAATTTAGCTGTGTCGTGCACATGGAATTGTTGACCTAATTACAGCTGGTCACCCAAGACTAATAAATGCTATATAAACTATTGAACAATGAGCCTATAAATAGAGCATTTTCAATCAATATGTTGTGCATGCCGTAGGCCAGATTATCATGTGAAAATCTTTATGTTTGAAAATAAATAGCTTTTACTGCTTCATCCTGCTTCTGCTTCATTTATTTGAAAAACAATTTTGTGTTTTTATCTTTTAGTCAGATTTTCATATTCTTTGCTTCAAACAAAGTGTCAGTTGTGATTCGTTCTCTAACTGCTTAGTTTGATTCATGGTTTATATTGATTTAACAAAGACTTTTTAAATTCACTGTGGGGGGAAATGTATAAGAAAATATTCCAGGAACCAACACTGCTTTAAAAAAAAGTGGGCAGCCCCTAATGCACAAGTCAGTAAAATAATAATAATAATAATAATAGTCATAATAAATAAATAAAAGTCATATTTGGTGTGTACAAAAACAAACAAATCATAACTCAGATCTAAATGACATTTGTGTCCAGTGTTGTAACTGCAACTACTGGTAGCTTTGCTAAACCTGAATTATATATTTTTATTTATTTATTTTGGCAAGTAAAGAGAATAAAGGAAACCTGGGTAGAAAATAGAGACAAAATTGTCAAATAGGATTGAGTAAAAATAAAGCACAGGAAAGTATAACGCTTGTAAACAAATATTACAGACGTGCTGTAGCTTTTGTCACTTATTGATTAGAAATCACGACTTCTCTCAATTGTAACTGTGACCTCCAGGTGGCTGTTGATGCAAGTATTTAAATAAATGATCAATATTTAATTGGGGTGGGTACATTTTTAAGAATCAATCATTGAAAAACCCATTTTAATCAAAAAAATACCAGAGGGGACTGTGTCCTCTTTTAAGCAATTTAGTGGAGTTCATAACCTAATCAAACAGGCTCTTTAAAACTAAGCCAATCCATCAAAGTCAAAAGAGCAGACGTGATTTGCAAAAGTGATTGGATATATCTAGAATGCATATTAAATGCCGGTATAGTGACTTCTATTAGGTTTTAGTTAGCATCTGGGGAAATAATGTCAAAATGGGCAAAAAATTTTAAAATGTAATATTTTAAAATCTGCCAAATGGTTTAAAACTAGTGATACAGTTACAGTTTACTGGTTAAATAGTTCCATAGTTAATTTTTTATTTACTATTTTTGTTCCAAATATGCTCTATAATATATTGGTAAATGTTAGTAAAAATGTATGATAGCCGAAAAATATCCAAGACGCATACTAACGTTGGGGAAACTAAGGCTGTATTATTTTATTGTTTTGATGTCTGAAACCAGCTTTTCATCTTTGACCCATGTGCACAATACTCTGGCTTGTTTTCATAGTGTTTTTCGATATTGTTGTCCAGATGTTGCATGCTAGTAAAATGTACAAGCCCAGCATTTCCCAGTCCAGTTACATCACTGAAGTCCATGCGTCGGACTAAGTAACCGTCTGTCCTGCCCTCGGGCAAAAAACTGCTTAGATGAGTCAATATTCCCTGTCAATATATGCTGCTGTGAAATCAACCCTGATATTCTGAATCACTGTTTAAAGTCAAATGAAATCAGCAACAGCAGCACTGAATGTAATTTATCAGCACTGCTTGAAACCTACATGGAGAGTAGCTACTCACCAGCAGAATAATACAGTTCTGTTTGTCTTTGAACAGAAAATGTCACCGCTAACAAATTCGCTCCATATCAGTAAAGTCAATAGAGGGGCCAGAGAGCTGCGTGGTTGTGTGCCATCTAAAACCATTTCAATATAACTGTCTGTGCGTCTCTATAGTGAAAAGCATTTATATCGATCTAGTCTTTTGAATGTAGGAAAATCACTGGTCACATTGTACCGAATCAAAACTCGCAAATGACAGGGGGCTTTTAACTTATTTGGCTACTGTGACAGTGGCTTTTCATATTATTCAATATTTCATGTGTTATTAGTAGGACTGTTTGTTTAAATTGCTAATTGGTTGGTTTTAGAAGAAAAAAATAAACATTTTAAACTTTATACAGTTATGATGATCTTGTTCTGCAATGTCAGCAGCAAGTTCACCATCACATCAAGGCTTTTTTTTGTTCCAAATTAATTATATACAATAGTTCAGTAAGTAAAAGTTAATTAGATTACACATAAAATTATCTGGTTTTGCTCAGATTTGCCAACCACAATATTACTAGTATATCCAAAGCAGAACTTTTGCTCACCAATCAACACAAATTTCCCACCTGAATGAATCCACATTTTGACAGAATTTTGTAAACATAGAGATGTGGCATATTTTTAGTTGAAAGAAAAAAAATAGCTAAACTATACCTGAAAAAAAGGAGTTCAGTGCTTGCATGTTTCACTCTCCCTCCAGTCATAGTCACTGTGCTTTCACCGGCTTTCGACCCATTTATTTCATTGTGCCATGCAAAGGCTAGTTTGTTTCTCCATTGACCAAAGCGCAAGAGCCGTGGAGCTCTACTAGCTTTGTCAAAGTTCAAAATAACTTGACATTCCTGCTCAATCTCATGAGGAAACGTTTTATTGATGTCAGAAAAGTGGCTAATCTGTATGAATTCATATGATTTTATTGATACAATTTTTAAAAGGAGACATGGCGTACAATATGCAATGCTAATATACTGGCCAGTCTCTTGTGTCCTAATCATTATGTCAAATTAAAAGTGAGATAATGTGTATTGTTACAAATTTGTAGTTTATCTGAAAGAGATTGTTCTGAAGATACAGATTAAGTCTACAAAGTAATTATGGGATCAGTACTCTTCCAAAACTGCCCATAAATATGCATATTTTTAAATCTGTAAATCAAAAGTACTATAAAAATTCTTCTATAATAACATTATAAATCAGAAATACATGTTTGTACGCAAGTTATGTCTCAGTGAATAGAATACATTGCATAAAAAAACTGTAAGAACTAGTCTTGAGTGTAAATTATGACATTAACTCCTTTCTTACTGAACTGTTGTATTAAAAAATCACATCTGCATTCATCTTGTATAGCATTTATTAATCATAGTTCAACATTTACTTTGCATTATTAAAATCCAGAGTTCTGCTTTGTTAACATTAGTTAATGCACTGTGTTAACTAATGCACTAGTTTACAAGAACTAATAATTAACACTTATTTCCATTAGCTAACGTTAACAAAGTTAAATAGACACTGTAATAATTGTATTGTTTGTTTATGTCATCAACATAACTAATGGACCGTTAATTAAAAGGGTCACCATTTATCTGTATGTGTGTGCAGGTATTTGGTAGACATAAGAACATTACCATTCACAGTGTTCCTGCTGTTTCAGGCGAATGTACATGCGGTGCTTTCTACTAAAGTCACACATGCGTAAGCAAACTCTGTCCTCTGTGCATATGTGTGTTCGTCTCGCTGGCCTTGATGGAGGTGGGTCATGCCAATCTCAGGAGAAATCCATATGGCTAATGCCCTGCAGCGCCCTCCCTCGGGTCAATGTCACCAAAGTTTGTGAAAGACAAAGTGGTGAACAGAAGGACAATTGTATTTGAAATTTCAGAGAAATCAACGCACGGACTGAACCAATTGCTGAATTACAATTCATTTTAAAAAGTAAAAAACAATGCAATAAATTCAACAATAATTATTGTGAAAAGTGCTATACAAATAAGCTTGACTTGAATACATGCGCATACACACTCATAAATGTCAAAAGAGGACTTGCACTGGAAAAAGTATTTCGTACATCCCAACAATTGTTAGGACAAAAGGGTTTCAAATATTAAAAAAGAATAGTAAAAAAGAAGAATATTTGGACAAGTAAAAGACAATCTTGGCAATTGATTTTGTTTTTAGTACTACTAGTAGTACACACAAAAAAGGATCCATAAATTACCAGTTTTACATATGTTGTGATTCATGTTTTGTTTTGTTTATTTATTTATTTATTTATTTATTTATTTATTTATTTATTTATTT
>CAIGQW010055694.1:10942279-10954489 GCA_903798125.1 Danio choprae | reverse complement strand
TTTATTTATTTATTTATTTATTTATTTATTTATTTATTTATTTATTTATTTATTTATTTATTTATGTTTTGAATTGCATTATGGGACCTTGATCATTTCTCCAACTTTTGATGTTGAAAGGTTTTTTAGGAAAAGTGAATTGTATTGACATTTTTAATAGTTTGAAGTGATAAATTGCCTGCGGTTGGCGTTGTAAATCACAGTACAAAAACCTGTTGACAAGCTGCCTATCTGGTATTTTACAGACTGAAACTATATATTTTATAAGAAATAATACATAGAGATTTAAAAGTACAAAATGTCAATAAAAGTCACTTTTTCTTCAATCAAAATTGACAAAGGAGAGATAAAGGTCCTATAATGTAATTCATATCCGTAAATAAACAGAAAAAACTGTGAATCACACAATATAGATCCTGTTAATTAATGGATATTTTTTTACAGTGTAGTAGTAGGATGTTATTATAAGAACTGGGGACAAAAATATATAAAAATAAAATAAGACTGAAAAGAAACATGAAACGACAAATTGCTAAATATTCTTTGTTCTGGTGTTAAAGTGTATATGTCAGAATCTGACAAGTCATGCGAGATTGTTGTGAAGGACGAGAGATATTAGAAGACAAAGTGAAAGAGACACGAGAACATTCACTCAAGCATAAGACTCTCGCTCTCATTTCAGTTTATTCTGTTCATTTATGACAGTGGCGGAGAGACGGAGCGGGTTTGAACTTTTCTAGAAGAGACAGTCAGACATTAGATCTCAGATAAAGCTGGAATTAAACTCCTGGAGAAGCTTAGCTCTGCTTCTGTCTGCACGTCGACCCACTTAAGATTGGCCTTCACATGCAAAGACAGAGCCAGTGTGAGACATCATGTCTGGACGACACATTATGATGAAACGCCAAATGAGTCTCAGCAAACAGAGCTAAAACTAGGTCCATGACATCATAATCGTCTCGAATTAAAGGAGCAGTCAGTCGTTTACACACCCTCATGTCATTATATGGCACTGTGATTAGGAGTTCCCTGCTCTGGCACACAAAATGAGATATTCTCAATAATGAACATATAAATAATAATGAACCATGAAGCCATGATTGCCAAACTGTTCTCTTTGCTCTGAGTAAAATATAGGCATTTTAAGGGTTGCTATAGTCAACAATAATTTTATTTTGTCAAAATTAAACTAGACTTTATTAATAAATAAAAAAATTATATATATATATATATATATATATATATATATATATATTACACACACACAATTTAGAATTATTATTATAATCAGAATTATTAGCCCCCCTGTATATTTTTCCCCAATTTCTGTTTAATGGAAAGATTTTTTTTAACACATTTCTAAACATAATAGTTTTAATAACTAATTTCTAACTGAATTGTTTTATCTTTGTCATGATGACAGTACATAATATTTTACTAAATATTTAGATATTCAGCTTAAAGTGCAATTTAAAGGCTTAACTAGGTTAACTGGGTCAATTAGGCAAGTTAAGGTAACAAAATAGTGGAACAAATAGTGCTTAAAAGGGCTTATAATGCTGACCTTAAATTTTTAAAATTTAAATTTTTTATTCTAGCTGGAATAAAACAAATAAGACTTTCTCCAGAAGAAAAAAAACATTATAGGAAATTCTGTAAAAGAAATCCTTGCTCTCTTAAAAACATTATTTGGGAAATATTTGAATCTAAGAAGAAATAAAAGGGAAAAAACTTCACAGGAGGGTTAATAATTTAACTTTTTATGATTTTTTTTTAATTTTTTTTTCCACTAGAAGGTTAAAAATGCTTCTTATTTTCTTATTAAATAATTTCCCAGAATTAAGCAGTACACGTTTAAATCTTCAAACCTTTAAAAACAAAAGTTTGAAAAAATGCTGAAGTGAAATGAAAATGGAAATAGTTTGAAAAATCTATTTTAAAAAAGTACAGCGTTATCTGAAAACTAAACTAACACTGCTCAAATATTTAGTCAATTATATTTTAAATGAATGCACAGAAACATTAACGTATTGAATTAAATGTGACTTCGAAGTACGAAGACCAATGTTTTTTCAGAGAAATATAAGATTGCTGGACCTTAAGGGATTTTATTTGTTGAATTGCAATTGTGATTTATGTACATTTATTTTTATTTAAAAACTAAATTCAGTTGCAACTCTCAAAAACAAAAAAGCTTTGAGTGAACTGAAAGGCATTAATTGCTTTGCATGTTTCAAGTTGAACTTTATTTTTCAGATTTCACATAGTATTTATAGGTTGAAAACATGAGGTTAAGTAAACATGTATTAGATTATTTAGACAGATATTCATTTTAAATGTAATGCTTTAAGTTTTTTTCTGGTGTCTGGTCTGATGGATCAAATAGATAAAAATGTATACTCTCTGAGCACTTGCTGTTTACCTGAAGAAGACCTTGGGGTGAAAACATTGAGCTTATTTCAATAAATAGAGTTTTGAGAGCAATAGTGGCAGTGTCCCTATCTTTGATTATTGATGGGCAATAATCAAACCACTGAAATTTTGCTCAACCACTAAAATTTCACATGAATGACAAAGCATTTAATAAAACAGGATGGAGTATCAAGCAAATCCATCATAGGTTTCTATGTGGGATTAAGTTTGCTGTAAACTGCTTATTTCTATTCTGAGATGTTCCCTCTGAACCTTTCTGGGTCACATTTACTTGTGCACCAAGACTTTGGGTTGTCAGATTGAGGGTCTGTCACAGGCATAACAGAAAGCACACACACTTTTGGTAACGTCTCGGCAGAGGTCACACCTCCCGCTGTAGAGAAGGCCAGTGAGAGAATGAGTCAGTGAATGAGTGTAGCGCCATTAGGGGAAACTCAGCTGTCATTTCTGTAGTGATGCATTCAGTCGCAATGGAACAAATGGACCTTGAGCGCGTTTACATGCACATCAATATGCTTGTTGAAAAACCTTATTGCCCCAGTTTACATACAAACCAGCAACGCACGCAAGGAAACCACATTCACACGACTTTATTAATACATCGGTTGATTTCCTGGTAGCGCGTGATGTCAAAATGAAATGATTTGTGTACATACCCATTTGTTTTGTTTTATGTTGGTTGTTAAATATCTGTTAAATAAACAATTTAAAAGTATTAACACAGGTGACCCTGAACCATAAAACCAGACTTAAGTTGACCACTAATTTGACTTAAGTCACACTGGTATATTTTTGGCAAAAATACATTGTGTGTCAAAATTATATATTTTCCTGTTTTTGTTTTATTGCAAATATTCATTCATTCATTCATTTTCATTTCGGCTTAGTCCCTTTATTAATCTGGGGTCGCCACAGCGGAATGAACCGCCAACTTATCCAGCATATGTTTTACGCATTAGGTTGTGTACTGTGGAGATATGTTGTACATTTTCTACCATATAAAAATAATTCTTGATTGGTAATATGCATTTCTTAATGTGAACAACTTTAAAGGGTATTTTTCTCAATATTTAGATTTTTCAAAGCCACAGATTTTCAAATAGTTCAAATATCTCAGCCAAATATTGTCAAATCTTAACATACTATACACACACACACACAAACACAACACACACACACACACACACACACACACACACACACACACATACTATACACATACTATACACTGGAAAGCTTATTTGTTCAGTTCAATTCCATCTGATGTTTATTATGAATGTATGTATTTATCTCTCTGACATCAGAACGTTGCAGATGTTCAGAACAAAGGAACATTAGAACATTTAGATTAGAACATTGTATTTTTTTTTTAACCTGGGCTTAAGTTTGGCGTTCTGAAAGTATGTTTGCATATAACTTACTGAAATAATTTGACTCCGAATTTGCTTGTAAACACAAATGCTAAAGAACTTCGAAATTCGTGTTCTTACCATTTTTAAAGCAGGAAAAAATTGCATTTCCTTCCTTTCGTGATCCTCATTTAATTTTTAATAAACTCTAAAACTTGTTTTTGCTTTTTAAATTTGGATCTTTGAAAAGAAAAGCTGTATTTTGTGGTAAAATCATCACTGTAGATTCAAGATCAAATGTGCTGAAAATAGTCTACATGTAATTGATATATCTTCTTGGTAGAAACAGAACAGGTGAAGGACTGGTAATCCGTTTAATCTCACTGTCCACAAGCTGAGTAAATAAATAAATAAATAAATGTCACATGGTTTCTCTGAGTTCTGTATATTGATATTGCATTCTAGAGGAATGAAGAAAAGAGCTGAAGGACAGCAGTGTTGTCTTGGGTAATGGCTCCATCTTCTGTGTTTGTGGGGTAGTACACTTTTAAAACGTTCTCTCTTTTTTTCATGCTCTCTGATGTATAACTCGTGTGACAAGGATAATCAGTTTTATCTATGTTAGTCCTAATAATATATCTAACTTTCTGCTCATTATAGCACAGTTGTCATGGCTAGGATGCTTGTTTTGTTTACTGTGTTCTCATGCTGAAGTTGCATTTGTTGCTCTTGTGCTTTGTTTTCTTTGGGCTTCAGATTTGTTGACTTATCCTACATCTGTCCTTATTCCTATAGATTCCTAACAGTCCCTATAACTGCATTTGGCCTATATGTCCTCCAATACACTACTTTCTTCTCTGATCTTTATCTGGAATTGTCAGTCTGCAGTAAACAAAGCAGGTTTCATTACATTATGCACTTGTCATTGTAATATCAAACTCATTGCTCTGACTGAGACCCAAGATCTCTCAAAAATAGCACACATCACACCTCTGTTCATCAATTAGCATCAGTTGCCAATAGCTACTCGCATCAAATTCAAGGCACCAACATTTGCCTGCAAAACATGCATTGTTAAATGTGTAAGAAAATATATTCTTTTCTGCGCTGGCCAAGTCAATGACCAGGGCTGCCGGGGGGGTTACAGGCAGGTTTTCCAGGGTTGGAGCATTCATTTTTTGGGCAATGACTCTTAGTTTTAGGCAGCTGTTTGGATTATGTTACCGTTCTGCCCAGACTCCTGAAAAGGCTTGAGGAGTTTGCTTGCATGTAGATAAACCACCGCAGGACTTTCCTCAATTTAATTCAGAAAGGTCACAGGAAGGACAGTCAGTGGCATGAAGATCAAGTCTTTGAGGGCACTACGCAACTGACCTGTCTGAGCAAAAGCAATCAAATCTTTTTACCAGGAAACTTCATGGCCCGGTGTTACCAGTTTTCATTGACATCATTCATTCATTCATTTTTCTTTGGCTTAGTCCCTGATTTATCAGGGGTTGCCACAGTGGAATGAAACATCAACTACTCTGGCATATGTTTTACACAGTGGATGCCCTTCCAGCCACAATCCAGCAGTGGGAATTTAATGGCATTGACTCAAAAAAGCCTGTAGCTGAAATTGGGCCTCCATCATTGCTTCACCATAACATAGTTTTTTTTTTTTGTTTTTTTGTTTTTTGGCAGTAACATCCCAATGCGCCCTCTGAAATCCATGATTTTTGGGCTACCTGAGAGACTCACCAAACCAATCATTTCAAGATGCCAAGACTCAGGATCGAAACCATTTGTGTAGCCTCTCTGGATGTAAGGCCGTATTGGTCTGTATCAAGATCTTGGAGGCTCACAGGCTGCAACTAAACAGCCCAGCAACATCACATCAGCTGATGCATTTTTTGTTTTTTGTTTTTGGCAAGGAACGGAGCTTCCTTCACCTGAAATATACAGAACCAATTAATTGGAGGTATGTTGTAGAAGCTTCTCTAGAACATCCATACAGCAATTGCTCAAGTCGCTTGGAAATGAAGACTTCATGAAGACAATGCAAAAACAAGAGAGTTTTTTTTCCTATTTGGCTTTGTAAAAAAGGAAGCATTGGAAAGCAAGGATCCTAAAGCTGTGGAACCAGAGAATTAAATTCAATATCTTTTAAGACTCCTTCCACACATTTTAAGACATATAGCAACTTTAGATTTCAACCGGTAACATTGGCAACATTTTAATTTACAATAAAAAAATAAAGTTTAAGTTAAAATTAAATTAATTAAAAATAAAGAGTCTGAGCTTGTGCTAACTCTTTATAAATGCGTTATCAATTCATATTATTATTATGTATTTATAGAATTATTTACCCATACGAAAAGAAATATAAATTGGTAAAAAGTTTGTGGAGCTTTAGCAAACTCTCTAATCTTTAAATGACCTATTTAATAAACCCAACATATTGATCTATAAATACACTGGTCTTTATTTTTTATGGACTTTGCTTTTTTTTCTTTTCTTTTACTAGCAAATTGGACAAATCCATACTTCTAAATTTTAGAAAACAGAAAAAGATGTTAATAAATTGACTGTGACTTTTTCTTTTAATCTGCTCTATCACATGCTGAGGCAACAAGTGCACTATCATCATGGTCCACACAAACGTGTTTCAT
Organism: Danio choprae; assembly: GCA_903798125.1. NCBI lineage: Eukaryota > Metazoa > Chordata > Actinopteri > Cypriniformes > Danionidae > Danio > Danio choprae. Next base: position 10,948,056 of record CAIGQW010055694.1, on the reverse strand, counting down.
GGATTAAAATTAGATTGAATACTTTTAAAATTGTAATGAAAGTACAAGCCATCACTTCAATATGTTCCAGGACGTACTGTGGCATAAAAGAGGTCAATCACAGAAAATACCAAGCAGGTAAGTTTGGGCATTTTAAGCATTTTCCATAAATTTGACTGAAACTGGATGTAATGAGATGTAACAAATGTATAGAGTAAACTGAATGTAAAACAATGCCCTTAAATTAGACAGGGATTGTTTTCTTCTTCTTATTATTTGATCATTTAATTATCAAATAATGTAAATAATTGTTGTTTAAATAGTTTAGCATTTTAATCCATTAATAGAGTTGACATTTTCCACCATTTTGTGCTTTAGCTTCACATGACACGTTTAAATTTACTGAAATATCAGTAAATGATTAAGTTATGATAGTTCACAAATGATTAATGTATTGTTGGTCTATCCTAAACATTTTGCACAAACGAATAAGAATAAATGATATGCCTCAATGCCTTTCAGAGTTGCACAAAGGAAGTGCATGTAACTATTTATAACATAACCATTGACCTGAATGTAGGGACAGACACAATTTATTTTTTATATAACTGATGTTACAAATAATAAAGAAAATAAATATTTCGTGCAAATGTTTAACTTAGTAAACACAAAAGTAGATTGAATTTTAATTTAATTGAAGCTAAATGTAAGATTCGGTGGCGGAGACAAAAGTATATTGTGGGAGAAATTTTCCAGACAAATTTTATTATTATTATTATTTTTAGAGATAACTTTATATAATTTGTGTTATTCCAAACCTTTTATTAAAGTTTTGTTTGTTTTTGAAAAATAATAGGTTTAGCTTTGAGATGAAACATGTACCCACAACTCCCAGTTGAATCACCCTTACTGCAAACAAAAGTTAAAAATAAGAAAAATTAAAAACACACACAAGGTTTCTTTATGTAGACTCAGTGCTGGTTCTTTAATGAGGTGACTTCCATTAAAACATGAGTATAAAGCTTGAAACAGTCAATGCAGTTTAGGGTTTGCATCCACATTTTGATAATGAGAACAAAACCACGACACAAAAGAATTTAGTCTTTCATCAAACATCTCTGAATATTTCTTAAATGATCATTTGTACAGAATAAATAAATCAATTCAAGGAATAGGTTAATAAATACCAAATAACATAGACACACATTCAGCCACATAACACTGGTAACAGCAGTAAACGTAACTTTCATGAATGCAAATCAGCATAAAGCATGTAGAAAAGCATTTAGCTGGGCGGATGGAGGACACAACATCTATCTTAAGCATAAGATGTATAAATACTTTGTTTTTAGTACTACATAGATAAAAATGTCACTTGTGCCCAAGCTGCCATGGCAAAGGCACAGATACATACTGTATTTCTCTGTACATCTGAGCGGGTTGTATTTCATGAAGTCTTTAGAGCTGCAAAAACTAAATTACACAACAAACTATATTTCCCGTGCGATTTTTCTGCAAAGGTATACGCACAAAAATAAATATGCTCCGAAATAAAAACGAAGATAATCTTTATACTGTTTTGGCTTGACACATGAATATTGGTGGTAAAAACAACATGAAATGATTAAATCAAAACTAGCAACAGAGGGAAAACAAAAGTTGGATTGTCATCAACAAACAACAAATGACCTTTGCATGTGGTGGGCTGAAGATATACAAAATAAAGATAGACGATGAAATGAAAACCATAGAAACCAAGAACTCAACACTGAAAAAATATGAACCCATACATGATCTGGAAGGATGACCTGAAACACTTTCTGCAAAACAGTCTCAAAATATTTGAGAAACTGTGAATTTGGAATCAAATTGTATGTTGTTCATTAGGGTTTTGGAGCCAACCTAATTTACAATAGGGCAAGTGTGTGTGTCTGTGTATAAACAGCCTATGTGTGAATTTATTGCATGTGTATGCAAGTGTGATATTACAAAGCTGATCTAACTATGATTATTTTGGCTGCTGATCACATTTCCGCCTGGAGGAGCAATATGTATCGAGTCCAGGATTGGCCGCAACACCTGACCAAATGGCCTGAGAGAGAAAGAGAGAGCATGAAGTACTGCGAAAACTGTGAAAAATCGCACAGATTTCCTTACATAAATTTTCAGCATTGGAAATGTGACAGTTGAAAACATCACAGTTATACAATCACTAAGAGATGAAGCTCACCACAACATGGTCGAGGTCATGTTTAACTACAAAGTCAAAACATTCATTCATTCATTCATTTTCATTTCGGCTTAGTCCCTTTATTAATCTGGGGTCGCCACAGCGGAATGAACCGCCAACTTATCCAGCATATGTTCTACGCAGCGGATGCCCTTCCAGCTGCAACCCATCTCTGGGAAACATCCATACACACCCATTCACACTCATACACTACGGGCAATTTAGCTTACCCAATTCACCTATACCGCATGTCTTTGGACTTGTGGGGGAAACCGGAGCACCCGGAGGAAACCCACGCCAACACAGGGAGAACATGCAAACTCCACACAGAAACGCCAACTGACCGAGGCTCGAACCAGCGATCAGCGACCTTCTTGTTGTGAGGCGAACGTGCTACCCACTGCGCCACTGTGAGGCCCAAAGTCAAAACAATGATTGTCATTAAGGAAATAGTTTTTTTTTAGGAACAAATAGTTTACCCAAAAAAGTAAACTTTTATTATTATTCAAGAATCAAGATCCAGCAATTCTGTGAAGGAAAGATAAAAGTATAAAATGTTTATATAAAGCGAAGAGCGGTGGCGCAGGGGGTAGCGCTGTCGCCTCATGGCAAGAAGGTCGCTGGTTCGAGCCTCGGCTGGGTCAGTTAGCATTTCTGTGTGGAGTTTGCATGTTCTCCTCGTGTTTGCGTGGGTGCCCTCCGGGTGCTCCGGTTTTTCCCACAGTCCAAAGACGTGCTATGTCCGTAGTGTATGTGTGTGAGAATGAGAGTGTATGGGTGTTTCCTAGTACTGGGTTGCAGCTGGAAGGGCATCCGCTGTGTAAAACATATGCTGGACTAAGCCGAAAAAAAAAAGAATGAATGAATAAAGCAAAGAGTTGCACTGGACATGTGACAACTGTATAAATAAAACTGTAACTATATGCAACAATATATCTACAGTTGCATGTGTATAGACACAAACATGTGCAGCTATTGTAAATTGTATATACATTTATTATTGTATGTGTACATACATATATAAATAAAGACCTATTCAGAGTAGAAATCATAGTTAGATCACTTGCAGCCGCACACAGTCCTGGCAGAAGAATTCTGGTATCAAATAGAAAGGAAATGGGAAAAACTCATGGAATAAGGAAATATTTTGTATAAAACATTCATGTCAAAGACGTCATTTTAAACCTTAAAGAAAGCATTTAAATGCTCATATTATGGATGACAACTGCTATTAGTACTTTCTCTTTAAAGCAATAATTTGATTTAAACTATAGGTCTACAATCTACATAATATAAATTTATGTTGTTCATAGTGTTGTTAGAACTTACAATTACAGCATGAAATGTTTACACATTACAATTTGCAGGGGGGGGGGGTTTGCCTCATAATTCTGACTTATAAACTTTTAAATCTATTTAACTAAAATGTGTCATTGTCAATTCTGAGGGGAAAAGCCAGACATGTGGTAATATATATTCTAATCCAAGGGGAAAAGACAATGACAAGCTTTCTTTTTTTTTTAAATATAATAATCTCAGAAATGCCCGAATAAATTCAGAATTTTTAAATATGCATACCTTTTTTATCATGGCTATATCACCTGGGTTTTATGAAACCAGCAAGCATGTACATTCTGAATGTATACAAACTGTAATTAGCCTATACAGTATTTACACAACTATATAAATGTACACATATACAAATATATAGAACTTTAAGTTACACATAGATTTGTGTATAACATAGATAACGTTTTTGTTTACTAAATAACAAATCTTACCTAAAGTCGTTAAAAACCTTTATTAGTTCACCAAATAAACACAAATTAATAGAATTCACAGAGATTTTTTTATTTTTTTTTATTTTGTACACAATAAAATAATGGGGGGGGGTGGTGTTTGGGTTTGACCATCAGGTGTCAGTCAAACAATTTCCACATAAGCTATTTCTTTTAAGAGTAGCTACTTACCAGAAGCATACAATAGTGCAATTCATCTGTTGCTGTGATTAACTGGATTTGTTCAAGATTTAAATGAGTCCGCTGGTATCTCTCGGTTTTTCAAGTGTTTTAAAGAAGAAAGGCTGGCTGAATGCTTTTGTTGTTTATTTTCCAATGTTAATGAAAGTGAATCTGAAAAAGTGTAAAGGAAGGGGTTGGGGGCAAAACAAGTTCCTGACGGAGCTATAAGCAGGTGCACGTTGCAATAATTTGGTTTATGGCATGTTTTCAAGATTAACCATTAAGTTAAGTTTAATATGGGTTTGTTCTAATTAATTAAATACATTTTCTTCACCCATACCTCATTCCCTTTAACTTAATGCACTACTCGTATAGAAGAAATACATTATTAACAACACGTTTGTTTTTGAACTATGTGTGCACAGAAAGCACTAAAAGGTGTAATGGCATCTGATTTTAGCTGCAATCTGCAACACTTTCATTGTTTTTCATTACTGAATCCATCATTTTTAATTATTTCCAGAATGCTTTGAAACACTTAGCTTTTTTAATACTTTTGCTGAATAATATTTCTCCTTTTTAGAAACATGTCTGTATACATATTCTATGAATGTAGAGTTTCTGGATATTTCCCCATCTACTGGAAATGCAAATACCTTGTAGATCTTCTTGACATTTACAGGCATTTACAGTATGTGATCAAGTGCATGTTAAGCATACTCACGTGGAGAGCACTTCAGAGGGCAGATCAGTGATATAGGAGGGTATTTTATTGCCAGTGAGAAACTGGGCCACCTCATTAGTGAACGTGTTACAGTTGTGTTCAAACAATCTATACTTGTCACCACTGCAGAGAAACAGATTGAAACAGGGATTTACAAATGCAAATAATACAATAAATGCAGATTTTTGCAAGGACCAAAACTGGAATAAATTGTTATATTTTCAATAAAATGATCAAAGTATCAAACACACACTAACCTATATGTTGTCTCTCCAAGTGAGGATAGATAATCCATAAAGATCTCTTCCGTCACCTCTGTGTTTCCTAGCTCCACCACGGTGTCTGGAGGTCCGAGCATCGTCCCGCCCTAAACCACACAGACAAACACACACTGGTACATACTGTCCTTGGTCCTGCCCTAGAACAAATGCACCTCTTAAAGTGATAGTTCGCCCAAAATTGAACATTCGGTCATCATTACCTTTACTTGCTTCAAACATTTATGATTTTCATTCTTCTGTTAAACACACAAGGTATTTTGAAGAAAGCTGGATACCTGAAACCCATTGGAAATGCAAATATGGAAGTCAATGAAGTCAGTGGTTACAGGTTTCAGCATTCTTTAGAATATCTTCTTTTGTGTTCAACAAAATAAATAAACTCATAAACGTTTGGAACCACCTGAGAGTGAGCAAACAGTGAGTAATTTTTAATGGTCAACTATTCCTTTAAGAACAATTATATTCCAAGGTCTTTTAATCTTAAGTTCTTATCCAAAAATAAATGGACAAATTTAAGTGTTAAGATGTGCTGTCCAAAGCTCCACGTGATGAACATGTAAATTGAGGGATCGCAGCACAATATATTTTTGTCTGTATATCTT
>CAIGQW010055694.1:10920919-10941879 GCA_903798125.1 Danio choprae | reverse complement strand
GTCCTATCTTCTGTACTAAACGTATTATTATTATTATTAATATTATTATTATTATGTGTAGTGATCTTACCGGTGGGCAACTAGAGATCCCAGCACCACCATAGAAGAATTCCTCACCATAGACCACTATAGACGTGTGCCTGCATTTACATAATCATACAGGAAAAGCTTGCAGTTACATAACTAGGTATTATATATTATACTTGATGCATAAAAGGTTGTAATAATAATATATTACAGGCAGGTTATTCACAAACTTACCAAATCCCATCAAGCTGTTTTCCTGAAAGAGAAAATATGTTTTAAAATCCAAATATTGATGTTGGTTACATTAGATATTTTCTTCATAAGTCATAATTTTGTTGTATTCGTATTATCTAAATACAATATCAGCACTGTTGTGATCTGAACCACTTAAGGAGTTAAATTACGTTGACTCTGTTGAACGTTCATAAGGGCTGAACTAGTGGTCCAGCACACGTGACATCGCATTACAATGAAGAACATCGTGTTCTTGGACAGTTTGTTTTCTTACAAATTATAGATACCTAAATGGACAGGACTCGTTGCGAATACAGCTCTAAAGGCTGTTTGATTAAGGATGATTGTTGATAAAAATGTTTTAAACAGTCAGTTGTACTGAAACGGGAAACGAATTTATAAATCCTAGTACACCGAAGCGTCTCTTAAATATTCATGATGACATCCTTATCCATTGGACGACAACAACGCGACGTCACGTTACCTCATTAATAATCATCAAGCAATATATTCGCCATTGGACACTTGCAAATCAACGTTGGATTTAACTATTTAATATTCAGAAGTCTGGAATTTTCATTGGAAGGTTAACCAGGGAGCGACACTACGATGGTAGTCGTATAAATAAGCTAGCCCTTCTTCGAGAATTGCAAATCTAGCGGCCCTCGCCAGTGTAACGGTAAAGTAAAGATGAACTGCTGCACTCACCCAGCATTATCGGGCTGAGCTGCCGTGCCATTCCTCTCGACAGGTCATAAATGAAGAGCTGGACTCCAAACGTCGAGTCGTGTTGGTCCATGTTAAAGTGATGCTGGTGTCTGAATGCGGCTGACTAACGTTAGCCTTGTCAGCGGTACCCTGCAGCTCTCGCGGCCTCTAGATCCCTTAAATAATCACGACGGTCTTAAAATCTCAGTTTTTAAATGTCTGAAATATTGTATCTTTGTGTGACGTTCGGACAATCAATGGCATTAGGAGGGTTTAAGATAAAAACACGGCAAATCTACTTTAAACGGATGGGAAGATGGCTAGCTGTCCTTCCAAGCCGCCTATGAAGAAGAAACGATTTAATTCAACGGCACGACAGCGCCATCTATCGTATGTGCAGACAATTACCTCACGACACGCTGTGTAGAAACTATATGCCCACGACAAACAATAGTGTAATATCAATGGGTTTAAACCACATAACAGTTGGCTGGCGCTTCTGTCGCCACGTGCCATTCATTATTTTGTCGTTCATCCGCATGTTTCAAAATGCTTTTATTATAGAGAAATCATTATTTAGGCAACTTTACCTTTTAGAGGATAAGTTTGACATTTTATACTTTATACTGCTCTGAGTTTAGATTTGACAACTGGTAACATAAATAAATAATAATAATAAATAACTAGCAGTTATTATTTTTATAATAATGTTTTGACTCTAGAAGAGAGAGAATTCTCAAGTTAAATCCAGAGTGGGAATGAATCAAGTGCTTTCACACTTTCTGGGACGTTATAACAATACAAAATAATAGCTTAAAGTCTGTGAAAACGTTGATCTCCAGCTGAAACTGAAGAAGTCTATGTAGAATTTCTACACCAAAGGAAATGGTATTGAATGAACAGAACATATAAAGTAAACTTGTTATTGAAAATACAGTATATGTACTGGAAAACATGTGAACATAATAGAAATATAAAAGTGTTTTTTTTCTATGGAAAACAATTATAAAGAAAACGAAACTTAACGCAGGGCTTTTCCATCTGGGGTTCAGGACCCCTGAGGGGAACATATTTATATAGGCTATACTGAGGCTTTACTCGTGTAAGTTTGCATATGTATCAATAAGTTGTTGCCAGTATCCTACTGGATTTAAATGGTATTCAACTAAAATTGTGCTTTTTCGCATTTTCTGCTTTGTGTGGGATAATTAGGTAAACTCTGTGGATTTGTTTTAAATTTAGTGGATGCACCGAATAAACCCAAACGATGATCGCAGCAGCAGGAGCAGCGCGGGGTGGGAGGGGGTGTATAAATGAGGGGCGCTGGAATTCTCTGGAAATCTGCAGAACTTTGTGGAATTCTGTTGGCGCAGATTCCGGGAAGGACCGGGATAATTATCACTGTTATTCAGCGCGTTTCTCGGAAAACACTGTTTAAGTACTTTCTTTTTTAGGTGTATGTGCTAGTGTAGATCACGTTTCCATATACAGGACTTTACATCAGCATCTGCAATGACCCGACGTGAAGCTCAAAAGTGACTCATCGCACTAATACGTCTTTATCGCACAGAGAGAGACCACCTTTTCCCGTCTTTCATATCCATTTCTCGGCAAAAACAGTCGCGCTCCTTCCTCAGCGCGCGCGAACTCTCGTGGTGGCTCGTGCTCGGTGCAGTTCTGAAGGGACGGCGGAGTCTGGCAAGCCGTGTAAACATTCAGCGTTTAGCCTATAGGCTACAGTATCTGTTATTGATTAGTTCTTTTTACAATTATATTGTACTTTTTTTGCACAGGCAAAAGTGCCTACTAGCTCTTCTTTCAGTATGTATGTCAAAATGTGTCGATTTAACCACTGCACAGACCAAGTTAATTTGAAAGGCTCTCTGTATCTTAACTGATTCCATGTTTATTCTTTTTTTTTTTGTCTGTGTAGTTTCAGCTTAAAAAAATGATTATTTTATCAGTATATTTAAACAGTAATGCTGTTTTGATATGGCAGCCTCAAGAAATGAGCATGATTATCTCTTCCTTAAAATCAGTGTTTTAACCTTTGAAAAAAAAAAAAGCACTCATGCATATAAAAGTCAAGTAGCATTTCAATTTAGCCTTGTCTGTGTGGCTTGGTAGTTCACTAAAGAAATAAACTCTACAGAAGAGCATTAGTTTATTATTAAAGGTGTACTAAGCAAATCTTTGCCAAATTTGACTGTTGCATAGGTCAATCTATCGCTGTCTATTCTATCTACTTATCTGTCTTTATATATATATATATATATATATATATATATATATATATATATATATATATATATAAACATTTTTCCCTTTACTTTTCATCTGCACCAAGGGCCACTGCAACTTTCTCTCACACTGTTTCCTTAAGCTTCAAGTGTTTAGATTACAAATTACATAGATCAAAAAAAACTGTATGATTCTCAAGGGTCTACAAGAATAGTGTCACACATTATTGTTTTCTTCAGACGACACCTACCTGTGATACAATGTGATTTTGTTTTTGATTGTCAGCATGATGTGTATAGTTATAGTGATAATAATATTTCTATAAATATAGTTAATATAACATTTACGCATAATCAAACTAATGTGCAACAAGCTAAATTTGTACTATAAATTGTCACTATTTTGTTAAACATTTGTTGAATTTTTTAATAATTTCATTTCATTTGATTGACCAGTTTAAAATCAGTGGGTATTATCAATGCATTTTTACTGTCATTCAGTACGTTTTTGGTCATTATAAATGCATTGTCACTTTAAGTGTCAGCAGCTCTGCAAAAATAGACCGGGCACTGACATGATTGCAGTACTGCTGCTTCGGATGCTGGCTGCATCTGAAATCGCCTACTATATGAGTAGGTAGGAGTAATTTAGAATTTACTACAGGACCGTTAGAAAAGTACATTATGTATAGTATGAATTTGAGTAGTATGAATGGAACTCGGACGTACTACATCCACCGTTTGTTGTAATCACGTGACCTTCCTGCATCAGTTGCATCACTTCACTCATTCATAAATTCTCTCGTGTGGCATCATGGGATAGCATAGCGTCTGCCCACCGGAATCTTGCCGGAAGTAGGTCATCAGGGTACTTTTTGCATACTGTTTTTCGAATACTATGAATTCAGACATACTACCCAGCTCACATACTGTTTTAACGTACTATATAGTATGGGAATATTTGTTTTCAGACACAGATCTGTTAACATGGGTGCGGAAAATAAACACGCTCCGCTTGCATGTGCGGTGTGAAAGAGGCTTTACTGCTGCTTGGCTGCAAGTGTGTTTTGGGACATGGTCTGACTTTTGTGTGTCAAAGGCGTTTTTCAAATATTGCTTAGTGCACCTTTAAGTAGTAATAAAAAAATGGCAGAAATAAACTTTCGACAATAAATGTGAACTCGGCTTGCCATAGGGAGAAGTGGGTGGGCGCGCGCGAGTAGAGCGTGCACGCGCCAAGCAAAGCCAGTGCGTACATGTGTCGCAGATTTTAAAACTCAGTGCTGGAACAGCAGCGAACCAGAAGGTGCACTAAGAGTTCCGGCGCCTTTAAATCCTAAGAAAACACACTGCCAGAGTCTACGCGGGACATCTCAACGACATCTCAGCCTCTGAAGAGGAAAAACGGAAGAGATCAGAAACTCTTTGCTGCACTGAATGATCTCATGAACATGGAGCTGTCATCAATAGGAGAGCAAGTGTTTGCTGTGGAGTCAATAACGAAGAAGAGGATAAGAAAAGTAAGGACGATGCTGATGCGTATTAAAAATATACTTGGTTTAGCTGTTTTACTGCACAGTGTTCTGCAAGGCACTATTTACTTTCTGTTTTGAAATGATTAATACCCCCTAAAGTCAGTACAGTTTTGTTCTGTTGGCAGTTCAGGAATGACTCACGAGTGAATAACACCTCTGTGCTTGCGTAACGTATCGAAACTTTCTCTTTGCACGGCTTCTCGTGTGCACAACACTGCGGTAACTTGAATGTTATTCTCGAAAGTTTGTGAATTTTAGTAAGATCTCGCGCTTGAATCGCGAGCGCTATAGATGGAGGGGGTGTGTGAGAACAGCGCGCGTGTCATCATCATCGCCATCGATGCGCGTTTCGCTCGGAAAGATCGCCGCGTTTCGTGGCTACGCAGTTTATATATACGCGCGCAGGGTCACGGATGATGCGCGTAACATCCGCGCAGTTGTCAAAATAATCAGAGCAGTTAGATTAAACACGGTTCTTTTTTTTTAAAGGTGATAAACAATATAGGTTATGTTTATTAATAGAACACGCACGAGCAAATATCGCTTTGGTAGGTGTTTTTGTTATTTACTGTTTTGTGCGTAATATAGAGGCAGATGTTGTAATGTACAGTAATAGATGATGATGATGACTAACGCTGCATGTGCACGCGGGTTTCATTTCGCACGCTCGAGCAGGAGGGGGGGAAAGACCTTCACCGCTCCACACGTTGCACAAAATGAGTTGTTTACGCGTTTCCATGGCCCCACCTATTTCCATCCCATGAATGTTCCTGAAAGTCGCAGTTTTTTTTCTTTCGTTTTTTTAAAATGGAACTCACGAGCTCTATGACATCACGCACCGCGCGCGCACGGCCCCGTTTTCATCCTGCATAATTTTCTGTCAAAATACTACTGCGTGTTGACATCTTAAAGAGCCAGCCTGGTGTTTGGATCATGGATTCGTTGAGAAGTGTGACGTATGTCTCCATCTGAACTTTAAAAGTGAAAGTGACTCCTTTCTTCTTTTGCTCTCATTTCAGGGAAATGTGGAATATCTTTTAAAGTGGCAAGGATGGTCGCCTAAGTAAGTTAATCACCTATTTTAAGTTGCATTTTTATAAGACAATATAAATTATACAGCTTTCTACTAGGACACAGTATGTAGGTGAATCCTACAACAACAACAAAAACTGTCAAAGGTCACATTTCACTCCAAAAAGATTAATTACAAAAAAAGAGAGAGATTTGGATAAAACAATGTAAGGATCCCATTATTTTCTCTTACATCACATTTTATGTCTAGATGAATTAGGCAAATGTAGTCATGCCCTGGTCTTACATTTAGACAATATTCTAAAAAAAAATGACCTTTAATTTTTATAGTAATTTAATGTTGCAATGTTTATTGCATGGCATTAAAATGATTTTTAAATAATTTCTTTCTTAATATTTAATTATTCTTATTATAAATGAATGAATAACCATGGTGGTGGTAGTACCATTAGATTAATTTGTTTATTTAGTATTTAAGTTTATTAATTTTCCAAATAAGATATAGCCTTGAACTTTTCAAATACGCATTGTCGGACAAAAATTGGTGTAGGCTGTACATTTTTATTCTGGGCAAAATAAATACTCCAATGATCTCTTTGTGACTGTCAGGTACAGCACCTGGGAACCAGAAGACAACATACTGGACCCTCGTCTTGTCCTTGCCTTTGAAGAAAAGTAAGTCACACTCTGGGACATTTCATTACTAATTTGAAGTTTTTTTTTTAATTATTATTTTCTATCTCTAATTCCTTCATATTCCTTTAACAGAGAGGAGAAGGAAAGAGCTCTGGCTTATAAGAGGAAAGGCCTGAGACCTCGACAAGTTATTCTGCGGGTATGAGTTGACTCTTCATTATTTTGATGTCAAGTAGTTGCACATTAAAAAACTGTGGGTCCCTATCTACACACAGTGTATTTCAGGGTCTACAGTTGACATCACAAACTTGAGGGTAATTAACCTCACCAAAAATTATTCTCGGTGGTCTCCGATCAAAGAGATTTTCCCGAAACTAAAAACAGAAGTATTCATAGGATAGTACAGGAACACACATTTCATAATTTCGCCACATGATCACTATTGTCCAAATGTGATTGGTTCTTTTCATTGTTACTCGGCAAAATCAATTTGGATTGTTCAATTATGTGAACTCAAATGATAAGTTTAGGCAATTATTCTACACATTATTACTCTTGGTATAAGACATGCATATATTAACTTGAACCTAGATATGTTAGAAACATTTATCTTCAAAATATTACGGTGTTAAACCTGGAAGGATGAAATGTTAGTTACAGTTACTTATCAAAAAATTGTACCAAATTTTTCAGAGAGAATTGTTACATTTGTTTTACTTCTAAGTAAAAAAAAAACAAAAAAGCGTGTACGTCGCATCAGCCAAAGTGTGAGCATGAGAATGGCTACTGTTTGCTTAAAGGTCCAGTGAAATTTAAATATTTTTTTTTAGATGTTAGTATCAGTATGTTAGTCTGCAAGGATATCTATAAGCTAGCAGGGTACAAAACAATGACAAAATTCGCATTTAGAAGATATAATATTAATATAACATGCAAAGCTTGTAGTTGGTCACTTCCGCCTAAATGGATCAACGTTTTTTTTTACGTCACCTCATGCTTCAGTTTCTCATCAAATCTTAACCAATCAAATGCTCTCTAGTATCTGACATGCCCCGGCCCCTTCAAGACGCTTCTCATTTGCTTTTCATTTGATGCACAACCACTCTCACAGGCAGAGCTGCGATAAAACAAAACACTAGTGGCTGTTTCTTTAAAAGGGGAGGAGCTACTCTGTGTCCCGCCCTCTCTTTTTCAGTTGAGATTAGGTCAAACATCGGATAAAATGAATGCACATTTCAAAGTACTTCACAGAACCTTTAACAGCCACGAGTGCTGCTAAATTCTGAATTCTACACAGCTTCCCTTTAAGCAACGATGGTGAATTTATACCTCTAAAGCACAAACCCTGCATTATTACGTAATATCTGTTGTGTCCTGTGTGTGCAGTTTCTGTAATGAGTACCATGGCCAAAAAATGTTATATCGATTTCTATATAATATATCAGAATCTGATACACAAAATAAAACAGATCTGATGTACTAAAGTGCCCCAGAACTGCTGAAGGATCTGAACTTTGTGTTTGTGTCCATTATTGGCTTCGGTGTCCAAATTTGGCCTAGCATCGACTGGGGGCTGTGTTTCTCACATGGTCCAGGAAAATTCTCTAAAAGTGCATCTACAGAGCCATCTAGATTGCAAGATAATGTATCACAGCAGTTGTGATGACACTCTAGTATTGTAGAGAGAACAACACAAATCATATTGCAGCCCAGAGAAAAAACTTGCAATATTTGATAAACGGCACATTTTTAACCCCCCAACAGAACATCTACCCGATGGACCTACGAAGTGCACACAAGGTTCCAGATAAACCCAGCCCAAGAATCCGCCTGTCACTCACCCGCTCCATTGGCACTGATGTTGACCAGAACCGGCGGCGCTATAGAGATAGTGTTGTCTACCGTCGATTAAAGAACAGGTACAAGAACAGGCAGTGCAGGTCCAGACTCTTTGAAGGCATCAAACCATCCCAGCAGCCAACGAGACATCTACTTCCTGCAAAAGACTGTACAGAGAACGTGTGGAAAGACGACGAGCAGAAGAGAAAGGTCAAGAAAATGAGAAAAGATGAAGAAAACACAACAGAAGTGCATCAGGACATTCCAAGTGGTAGGTGTTGTGTGGCATCGAAACGACAACTGTTGCTAAGATACACTGCATGCAACATATTCAGGGGTCATAAGGGCCACTCTGAAAACTATTGCTAGATATTTCTGAATCACAGTGACAACCATCTTACACGTGTTTGACTACTGAATAGATCCACCTAGTTGACCCTAAAATGGAAATGCATCAGGTTGCAGTCTTCTGCAAACCACAAAAATTGAATCAAGTCAGTCTTCATCAAAGTAACAGTGAGTCGTTTCAGAAAATGAATCATTTGTGTTGTATAGAAGCAGTCCATATGACATTTGTGATTATTTCAAGTTTTCTGAACCCATCTGACTTTGGTGTGACTCATTTAAACTGTTAAGCATCTGTTTAACCCCGTTATAGCACCTAAATCTTATTCAAATAAATTCAAAGTGGTAATTTATAAACATGAGATTTTGTTAGATTTGATGCCAGTGACGCTGAACATTGGTTCCTACACAATCTCATGTTGCCAGACCTTCAGAGCGCAGAAGCTCTGGACTTTGCAGCTTTCATTAGCCAAGACCAGAGAGACCTTTTGACTGACATGGAAAGCAACCAGTCACAGCTTTAGGTGCTTAGAGGCATGACAATGTAAAGTTGGCTTCGCTACAATAACAGACTAGCATGTAGTCAATAAATAATTTAAAACATTGTGTTCAATCATCAAGGGTCCATGTCGTTATGAAATCATAACATACTCGAGATATGAAAATCCAGGTTAGATTATAAGCTCTCATTAGTGGCTTTTGCACCAAAGAAACATTTTCATAGTTCCTAGATTGTTCCTAGTTCCTATAGTGTACTTAAGCCTCTAGTTATAGGAACTATCTTTGTTTTAGAAAGCTTTTAGAGTAGAGTCTATCTTCGCACAATAGGAACTAGTGACAATCATTTGCTGATTGGGCAAATCTATGCAATACAACACACCAGCACAATAGTTCTTATAAGAGAGTTCCAATAACTACCACGTGTGAAAGCCCCTATTGTCACAAAGCTTTGTTATATGATAAAGTTCAGCATCTGGGACGGCTTTGTTTCTCACAAGCTCTGTAGAACTCAATTCTAACTTCAAGTGTTAAGGTTTGTAAGTGTTTATTATTTTATGCATCAAACGTTCAAGCCATCATGACGTCTGAGGCAAAGACGAGTTCTTGACAGTCTTACGATCAATCAGTGGCATAAACCTGATGTGATGTCCTGAAACTAGTAAGCTTAACCCTTTGACTGCCGCTCTACCAAACGGTTGACCGTGTTTTTACCGTTTTAAATAACGACTGTTAAAGTCATTTAAAGAATGACTGTTTTAAATAATGGCTTACACACACACACACACACACACACACACACACAGCATTGTTGGTTTACAAAAAAATTAATTATCAAACAAACGTCCTGTTGCACTACTACACTATATTTAGGTTTTATTGTAAAAAAAAAAAGAAAGAAGAAAGCATATTAAATGAGAATCTAAAATATTTTATGGCATACTTAAAAAAAAAAAAGAAGATAATTTAGTATTCAAAAATGTTTTATTTTTAATATTTTTTTAATAAATTGGTCTTACACTTCATATTTTCAGATTTTCCATAGTATATGTATTAAGTCCAGTACTTTTACCATAAACAGACATATCAACCATTTGGTAGAGGCTAATATTGTAGAAACTATGGGATGTGTTGAAAAAAAATGCATTGAGTGTGTTAACTAGCGACATTAGGAGTTTTTTCTTGGTGGGGCAGTTAAAGGGTTAAGTAGATGACCGAACCGCTGGACAATAAAGCCTATTTTGGGCCTAAATTGCTTTTGGAACATGAAGCTCTGAAACTCTTACACACGTGCTGCTTTAAGCTGTCACAAAATATTCCATATAACTTGCAATATACAATTCCATTCTTCAGAAGTATACGGTGGATTTGTATGAAGAACAAGTCAATATTGAATTTATGGAAATCTACCTTAGCACCAGGTTGTAGGCCAGTGAAGATCAAAGAGGAAAAATGGAACAAAGTCAGTCGTATGTTGTTAGAACAATGTAGGGTTAAATAGAGACTAAATGTTTAGGTTAACCAATCTTTGAAACTTCATTGCAAGTTTCTGTCATTTTCTGCCAGGTCAAGAGATGTCTGAGGGCTACAACTCATCAGCAGAACAGGAAGGTGAAATCACCATCAAGGAAACCGAAAACTGCTCTTCCATTTTTGACCATGCCGAGAAGCCAAGCGAAGATACGGGTACAGCCATAGGAGCACCAGAAAGCAGTACAATCACAGACACAGAAACGAATGAGCCAGTCACAAACACTGCAGGGGGCGAGGACTGTGTACGGGTATCGCATGACACAACAAACACTGACCAATCACTACACAACTGCACTAAGTCAGGAGCTGAGGAAGGCGTGTTTGACCGAGTACAGAACAGACCTTCAGTTATCGAGGTACATCTGAGCGCTAGATGTGGAGAGGAAGATGTAAGAGAATCAGCTGAGGTAGGCAGTTCAGAGGCCAAAGAAAAGGAAGGGAGCGATGCTGAAGTCACGGCAGAATGCACAACAACATTCGAGGTTCCAATTGACCAATTACAAGCTCCCGCCACAACCACAGTGCATCCTGGGAAAGTCACAGTGACACAGGTGACCATAAATTCCTTGACAGTGACCTTTAAAGAGGCCATGACGGCAGAAGGCTTTTTTAATGGCTGTGAGCTTGAGGTCTAAGTTTCTAACACAAGGACATCCGAGAGCATTACAGTAGATTCATGTACAGTTAGTCAGGACCAAGTGAACGACACAGTTCACAGTAGTGAAGCAGATATTGTCCAAGCAAGGTAAGGACACCTCAGAGGCATTTTTCCTTCAAGTTTGTCCTTGTGTCGTTGTGGTAAGTTAACCGTTGACGGATGACATTTCTGAATATACTCAGTGATGCTGTACGCCAAGATTTTGAGCATGTAACGCAAATCTCCATATCTGTACCACTACTCTTCCAGCAGTCGCCATTACACTAACTATAAGAAGAAACCGTTTTAAGTTCCGACTCCAAGACAAAACTACTGTTACCTCACCCGTTTGTCCTGTAACCAAGCAGGTGGGAAAAGGAAAGGCCACCTGGCTTTGTTTCCATATCTGCGCCCGAGCTCTCTTCAGAGGCCTTTGTGCATTTTTAAAGAGACAGTATTGGTTTACATTCACAACAGCCACAGTGGACGCTTTTTGTAGGGGTAGATCCTGTTCATCTGAACACACGTGCTTTAGGTGTGCTTTTAGCATGGCAGAAATCAAAGCCGAGCCTAAAATACATGTTTTGGTCGTGGTGATATTTGGCTTATAAGCTCTGTTGTTGCTCTCACATGTGACAACTGCACTTTTTTTTTGCTTGTATTTACAGTAAATAAATGGAAAAAATAAAGTTGTGGGTGATTTTAATTTATTTGTGGTGGGGGGGGGGGGGTATATTATAAATATACATTTTTGGCTTTCTACCAAAAGATGATGTCATGTGCATATTAATAAGGTGTTCAGTTTTGCATGAGTTCTTAACCAAACAACAAAGATTGACTACAGGACTGATTTTTTTTGTTTGTTTTGTTTTTTTAAACAAAGCAACACCACCTCCTACTGGCCTGGCATGCATAATATTCTTAGTTGTTTTTACAGATCCATGTTGTCTGAACATTTTGATATGAGAAACATCTTGGGGGTATCATTTTACTTTCTGATAGGTGTCAGCTGCTTTGCGTCACGTCTCATCGCATCCGTCACAAACAGTCACTGATCATAACGTAATGGGTTCTATTTAGTTGGGTTGCACTGCTAATGTCTGCGATTGCATGGCAGTCACACTGTGAGAAAGTTACAATAATGAGATGAATTCACAATTAAAATTGCAGAGCCCTCAGAATAAAAGTATAAAATCACAATTAAGAGACATGAAAGTCATTAAATTTCGTAAAATTAACGCCGTCTCCCTCAGACCAGTGTAATTATTAATTACATCCGCTAGAATATTTAATTAAAGGGGTAAACTACAGTGACCCAGTCAATATCACAATATAAAACCTGGATGAGACTCTCACTTAGTTGATAATGCCTGTGATCAATGGACTAAACTGTCAATAGGTAATAATAAATAAAAAAAAAAAAACAGTGCCACAGTATTTAGTGATATTTGCTGACCTTACAGCTCTTAAACCACTCAAGAAAAATACCACAATTCACTTGGTGATTTCACAGTTCCTTTCACCATCTCCAAGATCATTTGCAGGAGCAACAGGTTCCTCTTTAGCTGCCTGAACGTCAACATGCAACATGCAAAGACAGCTGGCTGCTGAGTCAACTATGACCAGCCTAACAGTCCTTATTAGCACATTTAACCAAACAAAACCAAATCCAAGAGCACTTCCATTCTGCCAAAAAAACACCCGTTTAGCCTGTTAAAGAGAGAGATGCCAAACAGCAAGCATTTAAACAAATCCCAAATAATAAATGAGCAATAAATAAAATTTGTTATCTTCATTTTATTAAAAAAAAGTATTAAGTCCACAGTTTGTGTTTCCTTTGTACAGTACAAAATATTCAAATTAAGCTCCCAAAGTTCAGCGCAAAGGAAATTCTGGAAGTGGAGGAAAATAAGGAGGAGTGGTACTGAAGAAGGACAAAAATGATGAAATCAGTGGCACGCGCGCCTCTCCTGTTCTGTTGTTTCCCTGCGCCATACAGCTCTTATGTGAAACGCTGCTCGATATGGCATTGGCATGAGCAGAACTCCAGCACCACGTCCAATACACACGCGCACACACATATACACAAAACATTCTCTCACCCAAGCTGTACAGACAGCTCCACTATCCAGTAAGTCTTAGAAGGAGTGCACACACATTCTGAGGGCGGGCCGGTGTGTGCGTCCAACAACTCGTCCTGTTGCAAAAGCAGTGATGTCCAATGGAATTTCCAATATGGCATGAAATAAGATCCATTGGGCAGCGGAGCGCACACCAAACCCGATCCCCCAACACTGTAATTTATATTATACTCAACCTAAATCTCCAGCTTAAGTAAAGGAATAGCTCCCCATTTTAATAGGTATTAACAAAAATATATTCTATGTGAACTGTAGCAGTCTCTGGGAACGCACATGAACAAAATCCATCATGAGGACAAATGAAAAGGCTAGAATAAATAAAATGCAAAACTCAAAATTTACAAGGAAGATATGCATGATGTTCAGATAATTATAATAACTATATAGGCATCACAATAGTTGAAATGTTCCATGTGACTCTGCAAAACGCATAACAGAGACTGGTACATGGTGAAACGATATATATAAAAGAAGTCCTTAATCATTTGCGCTTTATTCTTATACCACTTTTAAAATCTTAAAAAATATCTCTTGAAAAAGAAAAAGTACTCCCCTGGACCTGACATTGAAAATATTACTTGTGGTTTGTTCTCTGAGGCTGAGAAACAATCCTCTCTTTGTACACATCTGGCAAAAGGAAAAGAAAAACACCCCCATATACTAATTTGTGTTGAATATATGAGATCTCTCTCATAGAAGGGCCCAGTCTCAAAGCATTTATGTTGAAAAACACTAAATTCACCTTTGTAGTATAAAAAAAGCTAACACTGTCTCTGGCGAGGTTTTGTGAATTTCTTAATAACTATATGATCTAAAGGGTTAGATTCATGTTAATGCCAAGGTCCTGGCCACTAGGGGGCAGCATATCATTAGCTCCAGGTCCGTGGAGTCCTGCCATGCCACTGAGCTGAGAAAGCATGGCATTCTGATCTGCAGCAAATCCGCTTGGGTCCTTAGAGTTGTGCTGTGGCTGTTGGTGGGGTGGAGGAGGCGGAGCCATGCCTGAGTGATGCTGCTGAAGATGGCTGGGATGCGGAGAACCTGTTTGGGTTTGAGGCGAGATGTGGTGAGGTGAGGGCTGAGGTTGCAGGCGTGGGGATGGACTTGAGTGAGGTGGCTGGGACTGAGGTCGTGGAGATGGCTGTGGTGAACAGACCTGGTTGCTGAGGGAGGACGGGAGCTGCTGGCCCTGCAAGTGGGGCGACTGAGATATCTGTTGCTGCTGTGGGCTCATTGGGTTGTTTTGCTGTGCCGGCGAAGTGCCACTGAGATGCTGCTGCTGCGGAAACAGACGCTGATGCAAAGCCTGTTGCAATAATGCCTGTGGTGACTGAAGACCTGGACCTACTTGTGTGGGTTGTGGACCTCCTCCAGGTCCCATGTCAGGACCTTGTGTTGCCGCATTCTGCTGCTGTTGCATCTGCAGCTGATGTTGCTGCTGCGCAAGCCTCTGTTGCAAGGCAGCTGCAGCTTGTTGTTGTGCAGGGTTTCCTGGAAAATTCTGCTGTTGGCCAGGTTGTACTCCTTGTAGTGACTGACCCCCTGGCGGGACTTGCATGTTACCCTGCTGACTCATGTAACCTTGCTGCTGCTGGAATGCCGCATGATTGCTCATTTGTTGTTGTTGTTGTTGTTGTTGTTGCTGCTGTTGCTGCTGCTGAAACTGTAATTGCTGTTGCCTTCTCATGACCAGTTCTCTGAACTGTGGATTCATGTTGGCCATATTTGGGGTCCCCTGTCCTTGAATTGCTTGCTGCTGCTGCTGCTGCTGTTGCTGTTGTTGTTGCTGCTGCTGCTGTTGTTGTTGTTGCTGCTGCTGCTGCTGCTGTTGTTGTTGTTGTTGTTGTTGTTGTTGCTGCTGTTGCTGCTGCTGCAAGGCAGCAACTTGCTGTTGCTGCTGCAGGAGTGGTCGTTGTTGCATTTGCTGCTGTTGTTGGAGCTGAGAAAGTTGAGTCTGCATGTTAACACCCTGTCCAAGGTGCATACCAGGCTGGGGCACCCCAGTATTAACACCCACAGGTTGGCCCCCCATAGGTCCTGGCCCTCCCTGTGGACCAGAAGGGCCACCTGTACCTCCTTTATACTTGTGAACCCGTTGCTTGATAAATGCTGCCATTAGTAGTGGGCTAGAACGGAGAATGTTGAGAACTTGCTGTTGCTGTTGAGGAGAGCTTGGAGATCGTAGAGTCCGCAAAAGCTGCTGCAATGCTCCCTGGGGCAAATTGCTAGCTGCTGCCCCACTTGCTACACCACTCTGTAGACCGGCCTGTACCATACTCATCAAGGCATTTCTATTTGGTATTTGGGGTGCTTGCTGCTGTTGCATTTGTTGTGATGGTTGTTGCTGCTGGGGTTGTGGCTGCATTGCAACCATTCCCGGCTGAGCCATCATGGCAGGTCTCTGCTGCGTAGGCATGCCCTGCCCTGTCCACTGTTGTTGCTGAGGCTGAAGTGGTGGATTCATTCTCGGCTGCTGTGGATGCATTTGTGGAGGCATCTGGCCTTGCACACCGGCCTGTTGAGGCTGCTGTTGCTGCATGGGCACAGCTCCCATCATTCCCTGAGGTCCCTGTTGCTGCTCCATCTGCACCCTGTTCGCTGATGTTTGTGCCTGCGAGGCTAAGCCTTGTGGCCCTACCATACCAATTGCAGGGTGGGCCACTCCCATCTGTCCCTGTGGCTGCTGATGGTGCGGCGGCATCATTCCTGCTTGCGCAGCTTGTCTATGTAGCATCTGAGCCTGTGCCATTTTCCGCTGTGCATCTGCCACTTGCTGGATCTTCATGGCAATCTCCACAGCAGCAGGTGGAGGACCAGCAGGTTGCTGTTGCTGGGACATAGGTACAGTGCCTGGGTTGCTGGGGAGTTGCGGAGGTGTTGCAGGACCAAGGCCTGGTTTACCCTGGGACTGTGAATTTGGGGAGGGACCTGTGGGGTGAGGGCCATATTGATTGTGTGGATGTGGGACTAGTCCCAATGACTGCTGAGGAACCATTTGTTGTTGCTGTGAATTCATCATACCTCCTGGACCAGGCATCTGCTGAAACTGGTGGTGGACAGGATGCTGAGGAGGCTGCTGAGGAGCTCCAGCTGGGACTCCTCCTGCACCAGGCTGAGGCAAAGATATAAGGTTAGGTGTCAGCTGTGTGGGCGTCTGGGGTGTTGCAGGTTGTGTACCAACTGACGTAGGTGTGCTAGGACCTGTTGCCCCATTGTTGCCAGGTGATGGAAGACCCCCTGGGGGCCCACCACCACATGGTGGTGGCTGCCCTGCTCGCTGCATAGTGGCCATACGTCTGCGCAACATTTGCGCTTGCTGAAGCCTATGTTGCAGCTGTTGTTGACGAAGCTTGTGCTTGATGTTGAGACAGAAGGGCACAGGACACTTAGTTTCCTGGCAGTGCTTGGCATGATAGCAGCATAGTGCAATGAGCTGCTTGCAGATTGGACAGCCACCATTGGTCTTGCGCTTGCAGCCTTTCGTATGTTGCACTACTCTCTTCATCTTCTGGCAAGATGGCAGCGAGCAATTAGCATTGCGGCACTGGCACGCATGCACCAGTGACTGGATGCAGCGCTGGATGCTGAGACGACGCGAGTCACCAGGGTTCTGGGTGGAGGCTGCAGCTTGGTTGTTGCTCTCATCATCAAGACCCAGTCCAAGTTTCTCCATCTTGTGTTCGTGGCCCTTAACGTTGTAGCAAGTGATGCAAAGATCATAATCCTACAAAAGAAGAGAAGAAAAGTTGCAGCGTTTTATCCAAAAAATTCAACGCTTTTAGAAACCTCTTTAGGCACTCAAAGTATAATACATCCTGCTATTTCTTACCTCACAAACAGTGCAATGAAAGCGTGTCTCAACATGGTGTTTGCATTCATTGCATGTGTAGACAAAGCGGTCCTGAGTCTGATTGTGCAGTTCTACTAACATACACATAGAGCTCCATTTGGCCCGCCTCAATGAGCTGAATTCAAGGTGCTTGTCTCGTGCAAGCGTTAAGAAAGCATCTCGTCCGTCCATCAGATCACAGGCCATAAGGGTGTCAGGGTCCAAAATGGGTGGAAGAGAATTAGCAGAAGGGCCAGCGATGAAACGGATAACAAAGAAAACCTGGAAATTAAGCAGAGCATTGATATTTGTTAGCTGGGTGCAAATGTGTGAATGACAAAAAACTTGAAATGTTTTTGGGAGCTACATACCTCTTTGTGTTTCTCCATTGTAGCATAAAGTTTCTGGGATAGATCATTGGAGACATTTGGCATGCCTGGTTTCTTTTTATTGGCTCGACTTAAACTGCTTTTGTTCTTGCTAGTCTTTTTATTGTTCTTCTTTTTGGCATTTTTGCTGTCACCATTGGTCGCCTAGATCATCAAAAAAAATGAAGCTGAAGTATTAAAATAATACATTTGTTTTAAGAATAAATAGCAAATCAGCTGCACTGCACTTTCAAAGATTATGTAGAAATATTTTGCACAACAAATGTGCAAATTTGAGTCAATCACTCACATCAATGCTTTCACTAGAGGTGTTATTTTCCTCTCTCTTCCGTTCTTCCTCCTCCTGTTCCAGCTCTTTTATGCTCTCCTCCAATACGTTAGGCCAAAAGTCACCCTCGAAATAAGGGAGCTCCTTCGCACTGGTCAGACGATCCTCCGTTGCCTGCTTAAAAATGTCCTGGGGTGTGAAGAAACACGCAGCAGTTAGTGAAAGACACATGGCCATCAAAAACAATATGTATTATAGTGCAGAATGCTGACTTTAGTGTCAGCTGTCGCAGTACCTTGTAGTCGTGTACAATTCTCTCAGTTACTGCTTTGTCAAGCATCTTCTTGTACCACTCTTGCAAGCGTTTCGGTTTGGGAATCTTCTGATCGGATGGATGGCAGTGGAAAATGTAGTCATCACCTTCGCTCGGTGGGCAAGCCCAGATGTGGCCCATGACAAACCCCATTTTCTTAACGTACTCCAAGTATCCAATGAGAATCTCATGGTAGACTCCTGTTCTCAAATGTCGGGGTTGGAAAAAGTGCACACTGTCTAGATAGGATATATACACACGTCTGCATGGAGAGAGAGCGAGAGAGAGACAGGAGATACTAAGTTACTTGTGTTTGTCATACCACTTTGCAATGCCACCCATGTGCACGTGAGTGAAGAATCAGTGTGTGCCTGAAGATGTGTGACTGAGACTCTGTTATTTTTAACCTTTGATTAGGTGGAGGGCAATCCGAGCCATATTCTTGAACATGCATTCCAAAGAAGCAGACATCTGTTCCATCAATCTCCTCAAAAGCAAACAGAGCTTTTGTCCTGTATGGGAATGACTCTGACATCTCGCCGCTATCAACAAATCTGGAAGAGAAACACAGTCACTTCTTAGATCTTTTCATTAAAGTTCTTCATTCACAAAAGCTCACTATATAAAAGGAATGCTGCCTTTAGAATGTTTAATTAAGCTAGCATGAGTATTCATAGTTTTATTCATAAGTTTCAGAATCAAAGATTCATCCATGAATCCTCGTCAGATCCATAAAATGCGCAACTTGAGAACTGTTTTCTCATCTGCCTAAAGGACCTTCACAATGGTCATAGACGCAATGTATAGTTGCATCTAGTTTAAAAAGAAAACGTCAAATGTGACTGATCCGTGAGAAGTCTCTTCTGAGACCCAGCAGTGAGTGCTAGCAAGACAAATGTTTACAGAGAGCCATTCATCTGCCCACATACATCAATATTAAAAAAATGTATGGAAACGTGTGGGCATTCATGCATTAATAAACATTCATGTTGGTCATGATATGAGGAAATACGCAGTGCAGCACTTTCTTTAAAAACAGAAAAACACTTTACTGGCAATGCATATCTATTTATTATTTACTAATTTTCAAAGCTACAGTCCACACATTCCAAGAAGAAACAGCTTGGAACACCTTTGAACTACCATTGGTCTGCAGCGATTATGTAGGGGTGTGGTTCTTTTCATTGGTCCGATTCACACCAGGACTGCTTTTCACTCAACTTTTAGAGACACACTCGTGAACTTCCCCTCCCATGTTCCCTTGGGGGAATACCCACCGCCATGTTAAAGTGCGTTCCACTTTATCAAGTGAATGAGGGAAGCTTACATGGGACATACCTTTGACCCCTCGATTTTGACAGGCTTCATACGTCCACTCTAGCACCTATAAACCCAATAAAATGTTCTGCCACTAGTAGACACTAGCGTAATGTAAACACTGACGCACATCCGAGAGAACGAGATGGGGGAAAGTTAGCGAATGAAGGGCTTAAAAAAATTGGACTGGAATGCAGCCCTGCTATGAAGATGCGTTTTCTTTGATCAGGTCACAAGTAGACAATGCTAAATACAGGTGTGAAACGATTCAACCACATCCAGGGGTAGTCAAAAATACAGTAACATGCAGCTGAATGTGTTCAAACAGATATATGCCAAACGAAATATGCATGAATCACTGTATGTCACATGACAATCTGGACGCGTCACTATGGGAACGTTAAAGAGAAGCGTTCTAAATAACGGTCACTATGAAAAACTCGCGCAGGGGGTCAGCTGGAGTATTTAGAACGTATGCATGAAAGGATTAAAGTCTCTCATTGATGAACTTAGGCTTTGTATTAGAGGTGAAAAACAAAATGTATAAAAGATCAAATATGGTCATTCTCTTCAAACAGCAGCTCTCATGTAGCACCCATAAACTGGTGCTTTTTCAGAAGATACAGCTTTGTGAATGTTTTATTTCACGTGGAAAGTCTTAATGTACTTTTAATAATATTATTCTATTCAAATTAACATTCAGGGATGCACTCTCAAGTGATTCTAAACCTTTAGTGTTCAACAGATGAAGAAAAAACCCCAACCAGAAACCTCTAAACATTGACATCCACAGTAGGAAAAACAAATACTATGGATGTCAATGCTAACAGGTTTCCAGCTTTCTTCAAAATATCTTCTTTTGTGTTCAAAAAAAAAAAAAAAAGAAACTCATAAAGGTTGCAAGTACATGGTGAGTAAACGATGACAATTTCCATTTTTGGATGAACTATCCCTTTAAAAGGAGCAACAGCGATGTGATTCCAGATATTCTGTTGTGTCCCTCACCTGGACTTCATCCCGGGTTTGACCTCCACCACTTTATCAGAGACATGCACCACCCGGATGGTGACTTCCCCAGATTCTGGATGACTCTGGCGCTTCAGGAAATCGTTTACTCGTGTCTCCAGAAAGTTGCCAAGCTTCGTCTGTGGAAGCCCTGGGATAAGGAGAGAGAAAAAAACAGTAAAGAAAACAATGCAGCTACAGCAATGTAGAATTCACATACATACAAAGGGGAAAAAATGATAGAAAAGAGATTTTGTGACACAATCATAGCAATTTCTATACATATATATATATACATTTAGAAAGAGAGCAGATCAGATAGATTGTGTTTGTGTTAGTATTAGAGATTAAGAACAATATAAAATATATCTTATCTTAAAAATAAAATGTAGAGTGGTAGGGTTAGAATGTCAGAACACACACACAAATTATAT
>CAIGQW010055694.1:10895377-10920519 GCA_903798125.1 Danio choprae | reverse complement strand
TATAATATGTATATCTCACATCCCAAGAAGGAGATTAAAGCTCTTAATCACTTACTCTTTGCTGCATATTTATTTTCCTTCCTTGTGGAATTGGATTTTTTCAGACAGGCATCACAGACAAACCTGATCAGATGGAAGTCAAAGAAAATGTCATTTAAAAACAAAGAGAACCATAAGTTATGAGAGCGCATCAAGATCTGACGATGATACAGTACAGAACCCATCAAAGAGCTGAAAGACTCAACAGCTAAAAATGTATCAATTAAAAAAAATAACCTACTAAGTTTTCCTACATCTTTTATGTTTAATGGTAGCTGATACAGTTAGAAAGCTCTCAAATATAAAAAGAAATATTATATGGTCTATTATAGATGTCTTATTCATTTTTGCAAACATCCCCTTTTTGTGTGTACATCATAATAATTTAGTAAAATCACAATAGGTTATTTTGAAATACAATTCATATTAAATGCCAGTAAAATGTCCATTTCAACAAGTCATTCAGATGAAATCTCAGATTTGAGTGAAAACCTGCTCTATGATCATTCAGTGTAACATTTTTATCAAATGGAACAACATGCGTATGACTTAAGTACAGATAGAGATACATTTGATTATAATTAAATGATAAAATACTGAATATGGGTAAAACCTAGTGGTTTAAATAATAGTTGCAAATTACAAAGATTTAAAAACGGCTACTTATAACAATCTGTGGCGTGATCCTTAAATATATTCTTTTAATGTGTCATCAAGAAAATATCTCGGACATGATTTTGTTATGTTATTATTGCAGTGATATGTAAGCCATCATTATATTGAAGCGGATTTTCAAGATGCTTTCTGTAAATCAATTATTTGTTTTTTTAATAAATCAGGACAAATTCTACTAGATTAGAAAAAAAAACACGAATTTAAACCTTCTTGTTGATGCATTTACCAAGAAAACCCCTGCAAACCTAACATAAAACAAAAATAAAAAATTTAAAATAAAAGTCCTCAAGTAAAGCCTCAGAAGCACTGACTGCTTGCTGACTCCATTGTTTTTGTTTTGAAAGGTCAAAATAGTGTGCTCACCCTGACGGCCATATCGTCTCATTGTGCAGAACGCAAATCTGGTGCATTTTTCGGCCGCAGTCGCCACATTCCAGCAGTCTGAGGAAAAGAAGTAAGAAAACAAAGGTCAGACGACGACAGCAAATCCACAGCGAGTTCGATGACACATTCAGAGACTGCAAATGTGTGTAAAAAATAAACCTACAGCTCGGGGTCGAGGGTGTCGTTCTTCTTCCGTTGAAACTGGTCTTTATTGATGGACCTGAGGAGAGGAGAACGGGCCACGCGGTCAAGTGGATCATGAGAATCACAATAACAAGAACATAATAATCAAACATGCACATGCAGAAGACGTGCTTGAGCACTTTTTTAAAAATGTTATTTATTGTTATAGTTTCAAAGCGTTAGACAACAAAATAAAATCTTATAATTACAAACCGCATGTAATTTTGCTATAACCTGTCATTTTTAACTCTTTTGATAATAATAATATATAAACTCAAGTTGTTTTTAATGATAATGATAAAGGGGACAAAGTGTTTGTGTTGCTTTATTATAATTTGTTTTTAGTATACTTCATGATAATAATAAATGTTACATTAAAGATTTTATTAAAACGTTTAATTAGAATGATGTGTAATAATGCAATGCTACAGAAATAGCAATCATAATAATGTAATATGGAAATAAATATATATATATAAAAATTTAGTGTGCATAGTAAATAATAATAAATAAAATTTTATTACATTTAAATACAAAGTTGCAAGATGTTTTTAAGTTATAATTTTTAACTTTTTTATTCAAATTAGATAATTATTGAATAGAAAATATACAATAAATATTTTGATAATAATTGTAAATATTTAAAAATATTTTGATAATAATTGTCTTAAAACAATATAATAGAATAAAATTATTTTATGTAATGTAATCATATAATACTAATAATATTGTAATTTGATTATTAAAGATTTATTTGGGGTGTTTAGTGCTGTTATTGTTGTAGGACAGTAATAGGCAGGACGTGGCGTTGGAGACAGAGAGAGGATCAGGATCAGGAAAGGTCAAACTTGGGACATCCAACGAGCAGCTGCGCTGTTTGATCATTAAAAATGCTCAAAATAAAAGGATATAAAACCACATGGTTGTAACATTACAACAATAATAATAGCAATAAAGCAATATAATGTTTTAACGTTTTTATTACTATTACATTAATATAATATCATATAACACTGCACTTGATCATTTTCATTATCAATGTTGCTATAGCTAAAAGTATTAGTATTATTTTAAAACCTTTTATTTTAATAGCTTCTTAAATCATTAATATTATGTTTAGCCAAACAAATTTAATGTTCTGATGATGATTATTATTATTATATTAAAACTTAGAAATAAAATTCGTACACTATTATAATGCACCTTCAGCGCAATAACATTTAGTTTCAAAAGGTTTAATAATAATAGCAATAGCAACAATAATAGAACGACAATTATCACCATCCGATAATATATTACTATTAATATTATTTTGAGTAACCGTAGTAGTAGTAGTTAGAATGTAGCTTTGATTACACCAAGTCTGATGCTGCTCTGAATACTAAGAAAAAAGAACAAGATAAAATATACAGTATGACTCACGTTTGAGGCTGGGTTGGGTCGTCCCCCAGGGACACATTCTCCCCCTGGATTTCGTTGAAACACTTCTCACAGAAGTGGTACCTGTCAGCAAGAAGCCCATATTTGGGTGAACTAGACCGTTCGCCAAGAGCACAGCCAATCACAGTGAGGGCACGTGGAAGCAGCCACCAATCAGGGCAGGGCAGGCCAGCGGACAGAAGGCACACACAGCAGAAGGCAGGGTCGTCGCCGGGGAGCAGCCAATCATGAAGCGGGGATTTTGTGTGGGCACATTGATTGATTGGTTGCGTGTAAATTTCGGAGCGGATGATTGGTCACATCAAAGCAGGCCAATGCAGACATCACAAGCGTTAAAAACAAGGAGGGAGAGAGAGGGAAGAGGGGGGAGGAGG
Organism: Danio choprae; assembly: GCA_903798125.1. Taxonomy (NCBI): domain Eukaryota; kingdom Metazoa; phylum Chordata; class Actinopteri; order Cypriniformes; family Danionidae; genus Danio; species Danio choprae. The sequence goes on along the minus strand of CAIGQW010055694.1, from coordinate 10,917,424 downwards.
AGGGCAGAATGAATATTTTAACAAAGTGTGAGGAACAAAACCGTTATGAGGGACAAAGAGCTACGTGTTGGACAGGTGGAGGGGTGAGGCGGATGGAAGAGGAGGAGAAGAAGAAGAAAACTAGAGATGCACCGATCCACCGGACACAATTTGGAAACACACCATTTTTGTTCCAAACTGTTTTTTGTTGTTTGTCGTACTTGCATAAAAGAAAAAAACATTCATTTTATAGGATAAAGTGTACAAAATAAGACAGAGCACAAATTTACCAACAGACACACTGTACTGGACATGCGAATAGCCGAATAACCACGGAAAAACAAGACTTTCTGCATTAACTACATGACCTTCCTTCTTTTCATACTTTCATAATATGATGATGTTTCAACACGAAGTAAAATGACATTTCTCATTATTTATCATGTTTAGGCGATCACTTCTACTTATGTTAAGTAAAATAAAAAAGCTGTTTTTTTTAATAGGTTTTCTAAACCAATCTATCTAAAAAGTAAACATCTATTCTTTATGTACAACATGGGCTTCACTTTATATACTTGTGAATCTGTTGATTTGATCTTATGTGTGGATTATAGTTGCATTGGTAAAAATTCACCAGCAGACTGTTCCTGAAGCGAGAAATACTGGCATTGGGCTATCTTCACTGTCTTTAGAAAAGTTCAGACGGTTAATTCATTTCATATTAATCTCCAGTGCAGCTGAGTTTACAGCACTAAACAGAAATGCAGTTATTATTGCTGGTCTATTATTTATTATTGCTGTTTTTAAAGGGATAGTTCGCCCAAAAATGAACATTCTGTCAACAATTACTTATTCTCATGTTGTTACAACCCCCTGAGATCTCCATTCATTTCTAGAATACAAATTAAGATATTTTAAGGTCAAATGTGAGAGCTTCCTTATTCTCCACAGACAGCAATGGTTTTGGCTCATTAAAAAAACATAACCAAAACAGCCTGTGTGTCTTCAGTGGTTCAATTGTAATGTTTTGAAGCTAAAAGAACACCGTTGTGGACACAAAACAAAAAATAACATCAATTCTAGTTTCTTCTTCTCAGCGTCAGTATATTGCGCACATACACAAAAGTGCTGTGATTATGCATGTCTCGCAACGATTAAACCACTAAAGGCATATGGTCTGTTTTGAGGATGATTTTTGATATTTTTCCGGACTTGAATGAGTTGGCAACCTTGCTAGGGAGGATGAAGAAGCTCTCACATTTTTTTTATTTGTGTTCTGAAGACAAATGGAGGTCTCTGGGATTGGAACAATACGAGGGTGAGCAATTAATACAAATTTTCACATTTTATGGGTGAACTAGACCAGACAGTGAATTAGCATTTTACTTATCCTGACTGCTGCTTTTGTTTTTTACAAATGGTTCATGTAGCAATTTCAAATTCATGAAGTCAAATCATCGCATTTTTTACATTTTATTGAAGATTTCTACTGTATTTGGTTTTAGTAACAATTTCATATGGCAACTATAAATTTACCAGTGTGTTTTACTCAATATTTTGAATTTTTACAACCAAATCCTTTCACTTTTTTTTACTGAGTAAAACAATTGCTAGTGAAAAAGAAAAATGGCAATCAAAATCGGACATGAAAACTCAAGATCGGTGCATCACTAATGAAACGAAACCAAAAGAGTGAGCAGGAAGCCGAGGCAAAGCACAGATGCTCTCCCTCAAGTCCTCTGAGCTCCGAAAACAACAGAGACATCCAGAGGAGGGAGAGACAATAATGGACTGAGTGAACAACAGAGACCCATCATCCTTTCAGGGCATTTTAAAGAGGGTTTCGAGAACCACATGTGGGATAGAGGGGCAGTTAGTCCAGTTGGCAGCAGAAACTTTTGTGAAAGAAGACTAGGCCAATTGTTCTAAAAAATTTAATATTACAGTTTGTCTGTACTTTCTAGGTGAATAACACTATGTTGCACTGCACATATTCAGGTCATAAGTTCAAGACAAAAAGAATAGCTTGCATAAAGAAAATGAAGCACCATTAACATTTCACAAAATCATCATACATATTTTATGTAAATGCTACATAAAGCAATTCAACCATAATTTCTCACATAATAGTGTTACATATTTATTAAGTAATGAGTCAAAAATAAAAATAACTATTTTTATTACATTATTTGGATAATAAAAACTTTATAACATATGAGTAAAACAACATTCAGGATACGAAGCACACTAAAGGTTCTAAAATGAGACTTGAAATGAAATTATATGTATGTATATCTGGTAGCTGACATGTAATCTGAATCTATTTTTGGTAGACTTGAACTAACGTTATAAAACACAATTAAGCTTCAGATTAAGTCTGAGGTGTACAAATGTATGGGCATAACCCAAGTCTGTTTGTGCCGAAACCTCCGATTCTCCAGGGAAAGAGCCTAAGAGCAAACCTGATTTCACATCGGCTGCTGAAGACTAAGATGATGAAACTTTACAAACTGCCAGTGATTTCAAGAGCGATGCAACAGTTACGGTGCTTCCTTCCCCTCATTTTGAGTTCATAGCTGCCAACTGAGGTCATCACTACAAATACTATCAAATGATGTTAATCGCATGATCATCAGTACCAAAAAAAAGAATTGATGAAAAAAAAGCAGACCCTCTTTAAAATGGCCGTTTAAAATCAGAGAAAGAGCAGAGATGTGAAATGTGGTCTGTTGCGCCACCGAAAGTCAAATCAACAGGCCTGAAATTCATCAACACCCTGATGTGCTCACAGCATTTACACTTTCACACTTTAAAAATACTCACCTGAGGTTTATCACACACAAACACACAGCGTACAATGAAGATGTCAGTCGGTGAAGTGGCCTAAAGTGTTCATAATCCTTCACAGCAGGGATTTTAAAGGCACAGTTCACCCAAAAAAATAAACATTGACTATGAACTAGGAATGGGCAATACAGACTAAAAACGGTATCACAATATTTTCTGCCATTTACTGCAATATCAATGATGATTCACCACTCTCTTGTATCTTTAGAGAGAAGTATTATCTTTCCTTTATTATAGTAGCCTGCATTGTATAAAATAGATCCGACGTTATCGATTTGGTTTCTGTAAAGGAGAATTTCTCTCTCTCAGAGTCTAAGAAGTAACAACTCGTGTGTCACTTCAAATTTTTAAGTCAAGTTGACTTTATATATGAATCGATTCCATCACTTGCTGCTTCCTGAGTGAAAGGGCCTTAATAGTTCATCCTTGTTGCTTCTGTGAGTTAGATAATACTAATGTATTTGGCTTTTTTATTTATTTTTACAAACATACATTTTGCTGGAGTCCCGCTGATCATTTTATGCACCACCAACCTGCACAAACATGAGTATCTTAACACCTGCACCAATATTCACCAATCAAATCTTGTCCCGGATGCATCGGGCTCTGTGAGTGCAGGTCACAGGGTCAGACGAGCAGTCTAAACCAGGCAGAGAACTGCAGCATTGGACCCACTGACATTCATGTGTGCAGCATGTTTTAAATTAGCAAGTTGTTTTAAAGTAAATGTGTAGTAAAAATGTATTTCTCTCTTTTTTTTTTTTTTACAATATACCTCAAATTATGACTAGAAATTTATATTAACAATGTTATTTAATAGCTAAATATATCATTTGAAGAGAATAAAACCAACTATAACGTGTTTGTCAGCTATTATGCAGAGATTTTAGATTTGTGCTATTTATTTAAATCAACTATCAAATCATATGTTAAATCACTATTTCACAACCAAATGGGTACACACAAGATATGGCATAAATGTCCATAAAGTCCATTTGTTAGTGAAAAAGTTCATTTAAACTTTGGCAATTTTTACCTGCGTTTACATAGTGAAAGTTGATAAAAGCCAAAAATCTAAAGGGTGTATTATAGTGCACTGATTAGACAGGCTTTTGCTTTTCAATAAGTTCATTCATTTTCCTTTGGCTTAGTCCTTTTATTCATCAGGGATCGTCACAGTGGAATGAACCGCCAACTTATCCAGCATATGTTTTACACAGCGGATACCCTTCCAGCTGCAACCCAGTGCTGGGAAACATCCATATACACTCATTCACACACATACACTACGGCCAATTTAGTTTATCCAATTCACCTATAGCACATGTCTTTGGACTGTGGGGGAAACCGGAGCACCCGGAGGAAACCCACATGCAAACTTGCTTTTCAATAAGTGTTTAAGCAATTTACAGTATCATGTCTAATTACTTAACTGTAAAGGAAAGAAAAATAGCCAATATCATATATCAGCAATCAGATGCCCTGATTTTTAAATATCAACACAGACCAGAGAAAAACTGATATTGTTGACCTCTAATAAGATAAACCCATCCCTACTCACCCTCAAGTGCTTCAAACCTTTAAGTTTCTTTATTCTCTTGAACACAAAAGAAGATATTTTGAAAAATGTTAGAATCCAGTAGCCACTGACTTCCATTGTACCTTTTTTTTTCGGTTATGGACGCTATCCAATAACAAAAGAAAGAAACTCAAACCGGTTTGGATCAAATGGAGGGTGAGTACATTTTAACTTTTGGGTGAACAATCCCTTGAATGCTGCCAGGCAACGTAAAATAGATTTTAGGCTGAAATGCAATAATGTGATGAGATCAGGCAATTACCCATCAGGCCATACTGACCATTCACAGAGCCATTCGTTTGAATATAATAACTCGCTTCTGTCTGTGTGCATAATGTAGACCTCATTTCATTCTCGTATGACGGATGGCTGCATGTTTTATTGGCTGTAGTGTGTAGTATTCCGGTGTGTGTGTTTAATACTGACCTGTTCTGGTAACTGAAGTATGCAGCATCTCGAGGGATGGTACACAGCTGTTTGCCATAGCAGCACAGAGTTTGAGGAGAAAACTCCAACTGAGAGAGGAAAGAAAAGAAAGAGGGAGAGAGAGAGCAGGAGCAGCAATAACAAATTACTTTTGTTAGATATTGATATTAAAGCAAAATAAATACACCTCAAACACCGCAACTGAACAATAGTTAAAACTAGGACTGCACAATATATCGTTTCAGCATCGATATGGCAATGTGCGTATCTGTAATAGTGACATCGCAGGATCTGAAACGATGAGTTGTGATTATAATTGACCAGTTTCCGCTGTTCAGAAGGCATGATTTAGGGAGTCACTGCAGAGTTTAACCATAATGGAATGAAAGTTGATCATTTGCATGTGTTTAAGGCCTGTAAGCATTTTTAAGAGAGTTCAACGCATTCAGCCATTTTTGTAACGTTAATAAAGATTAATTTTATTGAATTATTTATAGAGAAAAATATGCAGTGCTATTTTACATTTGATGATTACACCGTTAGACTCCCCAGAAAACCATACAGCGCTGTTTATTTTACATTCGTTATATTTTATGCATGATTCACTCCCCACCCCGATCTAAATTAACAAATTATTTTCAAATAAAGCTATTTAAGCCATCTGGCAAAATTGTATTCATATTGAAATACATATGACAGAAAAACAAAGCATAGCAATGTTAGTTTTTTTTGAAAAATGTGCTGCTTTTATTATTACTTATACCACTATTAAATATGCATTAGTAAATATTGCATAATTATTATTGTTTTATTATTTATTATCAATTTATTATTGTATTATTAGTTACTTTATAGTTCATTTGTATTTGTAATGACAATAATAATATATTATTATTATTATTATTAATGATAGTACTATATATTAACTATATTGCTTGCTGAAATAAACTAGAACTAAGATTCAATAATGCTAGATCTATAATACTAGATCAATAATGCTAATAATAGGTAGTATATTTGACTTCTTTAAAAGCGATTAAAATCGCATTGTTGAGCCACATTTCTTTAATAAAACCCACATGAACATGCAAAAAAAAACAAAGCCCTCAAGCGACACACTGACCTTCCTTCCACAGCAGTAGCCCATCTCCTGCATAACAGGGTCTATTTCCTGTTCGAAGACCTCGGCCAGTTTGGAGCAGTATTTATAAACCCGTGACGTCTTTCTGTTATACAGCCAGGCGTTATTGAACATCAGCCACACATCGTCCACGTACTGCCAGGGCTCCTGGTACTGCCCCGTGTCCAGCTTACGCTTGATAGTGGACAAGTCCATGGGGTTTTTCACTATGTCAAAGTAGTCCTGGAGGACGAATGGTCACCATCGCGGTCGGGACGATGGATGTTGGAGAGTCAGGGAGAGAGAAGAGGGTGCAGGGGGACAATGTTGAGCGCTGTAGAAGAGGTTCACATGCACAAACAGAGAAAACCGTAACAGACTCCCACTGCCTCACTCAAATCTGTACCCTAGTTCACCTCTGGTCTCCCAGAAACACACAAAACACACACATGGATTCTTGGGGTCAATGAGGGGAAAAGACATACTGGGGTGTGATGGCTGAACATCATACGGTCAGACGGTTGGGGCAATCACATTTGAAATGTCAAGAAATGCCAGGAAAAATTATATTTCACGTAAAGAAAACAGAGCTCATTTTTAAGACCTTCAAGGGATCCATTATTAAGCTAAATATTTGTGGCAAGTGTAATTCATAGAAGTGACTGTGGTAATAAATGATGTTTTTAAACAAAAACATAGTTATTGTTGATTATTATTACTATAACTAATCAAATAGTTACAAAAAAATGTTTACAAAAGTTATTTTTAGTAATAATTGTTTATAATAATCGTCAGCTGCAGATGCAAGGGCATCCGTGTAAAACATATGCTGGATAAGTTGGCGGGTCATTCCACTGTGGCGACCCCTGATGAATAAAAGGACTGAGCCAAAGGAAAATGAATGAATGAATGTTTATAATAATATCAACAACAACAACAATAACAATAATAATAATAATAATAATAGCAGAAGTATTTGAATTAATGAAATTGTGAATTATTAAAAAGAAATCACAATTCTACTATTATTATTGAATAAAAATGATATTAAGAAATTTGTAAATATTAAAAGAGATTAAATGTAAATGCAGCAATGCTAAAATAATGTTTTGGTTAAAAAAATAAGCTTTATTTACTTTATGCAAAAATATAGTTTTTTTTGCTTTCGTTGGATTACAGTGAAATATGACCTGTGCATTTCTTCATGAGATTCTCCCAGTAACCATTAGGATTATTCTCATTTCTCCATCATATTTGCTATCTTGGAATCTGGAATTTAGCAAAACAATTACCAATCATTTTTAATTCAAGTTTGGTGGATTCATTTCAAGACTTTGACGCAGAATGAATCTATTTTGCCAAAACATCAAAATAAACGTGGTCTTTTTAGGGTGAAGTTGGCAGGGTTAGTGTTTAGGGTACAGTAAGCTGAGGTGAGTACAAGCAGGGACATTCAATTCCATCAGCAAATGAGCGTTTACATCGCAAAGCACAGCTTGACTCGCTTCTTTACAGTCCAACAGCACAAATCAAAGACACACTGGGAATACAGTCCTTCAGGCGTCGGACCCCACAGTATCCTGATTGTGCGCAATTTTTGGGACTGACTTCTCATACTTAAACTTTAGTTTCAGAGCAATTTTGTTTAATGCTTTGGTTCATCTCATACGTTTTTAGATATAGAGACTTTTAGATATGGTTATGCAGGTTTTCCAAAACCACTATGTATGCTTACAGTGGTTATAATAATTCCTGCTTCTCCTGTTTATTCAAGGGTAAGAGCGCATCAATCGGTAACCTGGGGGACGACTCCAACGTCAGGACAAACTGAGGTGTTTCAAACAAACACGGATGAACAAACACTAGAGAGGAAATCTTACTCAGTCACACGGACAGTCTTTTGAAGTGACACACAAAGCTGTTTTATGTCAAGGGTTCAACTTTCTATCAAAGTCTGTGTAAACCAGAAGTTGCTGTGACTTATTTTAGTATGTCGATGAACTTCCAACTGAAACTGAATTTAGTTTCCAAAACTGATTGAGTTTCTTTTAGCACAACATTACCTCGTAGCAAATTAACGGTAAGGGCACATGTCCACCGAATCGTTTTAAAAATGTGGCACTTCCATTGACAACAACAGAAAAAAATAGCTCAGCTGCCATTTCTGCAGCAAAAAAAAATGCTTTGATGGACACGTACCCTAAGAGGGGTTAAGAATATTGTGGCTGAAGCCGTCAAACTGACGTCAACAGAAGGACTGCCTCTCCAAGTGCAGAAGCAAACGGACAGACTTGGACTGAAAATGACCTAAACAAACCAGTGGATTAACTTGCACGGATTAACGGTTCACCTAAAGAATAACAAATGTGTGCTAGCAAAATAAAGATTGTAATTTCGATTTCACACGGACTATAAAGGGGCAATGTTTGCTTCTGGAAGTTTGAAAGCTGCATACTGAAGGGCTTTTGTACCGCTATTGGTAAATGTGACAGATCCATAGAAACGTATAAGCAAAAACAGAATGAGGAAAAAAATATATAAAGTAAACAAAAATAGTCTTTCTGCCAGGATGTTGTAAAGCATACAAGATGGGCCGTCAGTCAGACTACCATGTTGACTACTATGACAAAACCGAAACTAAAAAGATTCATTGTTGCACCCTGACTTTGATGCATCATATGCAGATGCAATGACACTTTTTCATACAATTCATTTTGTAGGGATCTTGAATATCTTGAATTTTGGGGGCATTTTTGCTATGTTAAGTTAATTTTTCATTTTTAACAGATTTTGACAAAAAAAAAAAAAGTCTTCTCTTATTGTTGAGCTGTCCATGAGTACTGTCCATGATTTCATACACATTTATTCATGTTCAATTTCAATGTCATCATCTCTCTTTGTCTGTAATGTTTGCTTGTCACACCTTAAAAAGGGCCAATGCATCATTCAACCAAACCTGAGAAAGCAGCAAAATAACCAGAATAGCAGGAACGTAATTATTATTTTCTTTCTCCATTTCCAAAGAAACAGAATCCCTCAGCTGATCCCATAGTGCAACACAGGGATAAGCATAAACACTACACTAATCATGTATGCCTATATACTACTTAACATAAATAAAAAAACAATTGTACTTTATATAAATGTTAAGAAAATTTTAATTTTAACCTGCTATGCTGGTTATAGTCAAAATTTTTGGCCATTACTCTAGGGAATGATGGTAAACTTAAGCATGTGACAAAACAAAACAACTGCAATGACCTAAAGCTCATGTTAAGATGATGAATTACATGGAGTATATGCAGATAACAGAAAAAAAACAACACTAAATGAATGAAGAAAAAAGGCTAGCGCAGGCTTTGAGATCATTCAGAGCAGTAAAATCTCAAATTGGCAGTTTGTTTTCACCGAAAAACTGATTGATCATCAACAAATACGTTTTGTTTCAAACTCCAATTCGATTTAGATTTAAAACTACATCAGTTTTAGCAAATTAAGGAAATAAAACAAATTGAGAGGTCAAGTGCACAATCTCTCTGGCGTTATCATCCCGAGAGGATTAAAAGATAATTGCTGGTTATCAAACAAATTTCCAAACAGTCTGTCTGCCATTGGTTAACTACAAAAAGTTTGTCCCACCCCACTGTTTGTGCCAAAGCTGCAGTTTTTGTTTTTACAAACTTCAGCTGTAAGTTTAAAGATGTGCACATGTGTATTGTATCTAACATAATTATCTGTCTATTTGATGAGATGAAGACATATTGACCGCATAAGCAGATGTTCATAGTCTGCGCTGCCTTATTTTCTGCTCTTCTTTTCTGACAGAAATGCTACAGAAGCAAGCTTGCATCGTCTCTCTCTCTCTCTCGCATACACACAAACACACACAAAAAAACAACAAGCAGAAAAAAGAGAGAGAGAAAAAGGGATAAAAGGTAAAACCAAAAAATGAGACTAGAACTAAAAAGTGCTAGGTTGGTTGTAGCGTAATGCGTGCCAGCGCAGGCCCTTACCAGGTTAGTTTTGTTACTAGTTCGAATACGTACGGGTATTCCCAGTAACTGGGGGTCCACCGGCTGCCGGAAGGGCAGCGACTCTGGGTCCTGTCTGTACAGAGCTTCCAGAGTGGGCATTAAAGCCTGGCGGAGCTCGTCTGGTTTAAATTCTGATAAAGAAAAAGGAAATGAAGGAAGCAGCAGAGTCAGGCACATATTCATATGAAAATCATGATTTCTAAGCAGTGTTTGTTCTTCGAATTAAACTGAGCAAAAGAATGTTAACAAGCACCTGCAGATTCTAGATCAAAATTAGTAGATTCCATGCAACATGAGCTGATTTCACCCCGTTTCTAACACATCACTTTATGTTAGATTTGTATGATGTTGTTTCGTTTTTGTATGTGTTTTTGGTTAATGGACATAATGTTCTCCTTCACAGAACAAATGTAAAAAAAAAATTTTATTTTTGAGATTTCCACACAGAGAAAATAAATAAATAAATTAATTAATTAATTAATTAATTAATTAATAAAAAAAAAAAAAAAACACACTCATTATATGCCATAAACCAAACAAACCAGCCGATCACATCATCACACAAGGTACAATACTGCATAATTATATGGGATTCATTTGTGAAAAAAAAAAGAAACCAAAAAAATACTGCAAATATACTTATTGACCAGTGATTACTCTGCAAAAACACAATTTTTAGAAGTAGAGTTCCATCATATTATACTCGCATAGGAGAAGTTATTTTAACATTCACTTATATATAGTATATTTTGTGTGGAGATGATGTGCGATGATGTTTGTTTTACCTTTCTTCTTGCTTTGTGTGTTTGCGGGAGTGCTGTTGGCTCCTGCAACCTCTTCCTCTTTGGGTTCAGTTTTGACTTCCGGCTTCTTGTCCTCGGCTGTCGATGTGTCCATTGGCTCCGTCTTACATTCATCACCTGCAGGCTCCTCCTCCTTTATCTAGCAGACCAATCAAAATAAAGGCCAGTTTATACTTCTGCGTCAAGTGCGTGCGAATGGTCTAGCAGTTTTGGTCCCGCCGCTTTTCTCCCTTAAAAAAGTGAGTTTGAGCTACTTGTACAGTAAGTAAGCATTGCACACATTTCAGGTATAAACAAAACACCGGCAAAGAAACTTAACATAGAGAAACATAGAAACCCCACTGCCTGCTAGCATTTCAGAAGTGTTACCGCAGATCAACACAAACACAGAAGTAAAAATGCATGACTACAATCAAGGCATGCACTGTGGGTTATGGCAGTCACTCAAAACAGAAGTATAATTTAGCCTTAAGGTTAGAGATAGAATAGAAATAAAGCTAGAAAAGAACCTCAGGTTTCTCCTCAGTCTTAATCTCAGACTGCATGGCGGCCATTTTCCCTGAGGCCTTGTCTTCGGTCTCATTCTCTTCCTCTTCATCCTGCTGTTTGACCTCAGTTTTGGAGTCTAGGGGGGCTGTGGGTTCGGATGATGTCAGTTGTGAACTAGGGTCAGCACTGCTGACCGAGGCAGGAGTAGAGGCCTGACCATCCACAGTCGCAGATGATTTCTGAGAGAGCTGAGAGGTAGGATGACATCAGAACCGCAGATCAGGACAACAAGCAATGGCACACGGAAATGAAAAGCAACAGCCAAAACAGACCAGCTGATTAACAGACAAATAACTGAAAAGAAAAATGGTATTTAGCATTTTATCCTTTCTGCTTTCATTGGTGATGAAGTCATGTGACTGGTTTGCAGTTCAAGTTCAGCTTATTCAGCAGATTCTCACAAATCTGTATTTTAATTCTAAAATATAATTAATATATTATTTATATATGTATTATTTCATTTTCTTTATTTGTTTCTCATATCTGAGAGATCATTGATCGACTGGTTTGTAGTTATTTTAAATTCAGCTTCTTCTGCCAATTGTATTTAGACTTCAAAATTCATTCAAGTCTGATTCATCCGTCATGGTTGTTGACAAAATAAGTAAGGATCTTATTTTCTGCAATAATCCAAAAAGCAATGTAACAAAAAAAAAAAAAAAATCGGGATTTTTGTTTAGATGAATCGGGGTGATTGTAACTGCATCATTTTAGCATGTTCTGTCATATGATGTCAAAAATGTCATCATACGTCATCGTAAACAAACAGGTAATAACAAATGAAAGTCAGAAGGAATTATTAACAAAACAGTAGCATAAGTAGCGTAAAACAATAATAAAATAACAGAAAAAAAAATAATAATAAATTCAAAAAGCCCAGAACTAAAAATGGCTTAAAAATGACTAAAAATATTTTTGAAAGCGTCATAGATAATGTAGTTTTCACTACGGATTCCAAAGTGAAACATCATTTAAAATTTGTAAAGTAAAGTGTAAAATGCAAAAAATGGCCTCAGGAGAAGCATGAAGCATCAATAAACGACCTCATAGCTCACACTTGCTCTGTCTTTAAATGTTCTTTATTTTTTATGTTAAATTTTTCTATACAGAAAACAAATGGTGCTTTTACTTATGGAATATCCATATTTCCGCTTTATATAAAGGTTTAAGAGAGCAAAGAATCCAACACAATCTAAAGGCAATTAGTAATTAAAGGATTTGGCAGATTACAGACAATATTGTATGAATTTGTATAACATCATGTATCAGAAATCAAAAATCTGACACTTTAATACAATTTTCATACATTCATTCATTCATTTTCTTTTTGGCTTAGTCCCTTTCCTAATCTGGGGTCGCCACAGCGGAATGAACCGCCAACTTATCCAGCATATGTTTTACGCAGCAGAGGCCCTTCCAGCTGCAACCCATCACTGGGAAACGTTCACACACATACACTATGGACAATTTAGCCTTCCCAATTCACCTATACCACGTCTTTGGGCTTGGGGAAACCGGAGAACCCGGAGGAAACCCACGCAAACACAGTAAGAACATACAATTTTCATACACATGAATTCAATTCTAATTAGCCACTAATTCATCAAAACATAAAACAGCTAATTTTCCTGTGAAATCAGGTTGAAGAATCCCCTCAATTGAGCTCAAAATGGTTTAGCGCCTATTCATTTACAAGAGTTCATGCTCTCAAATGATTTAATTATAGCCAACTAGTGTAAACACAAAGCACATACGAGATTAATGGTGGAGTTAGGCTATAACACAAGTTTTCAAGCACAGAGGTCAATTTATACTGAACTCAAATATTTGACCTCTTCACAGCGAAGCATGCTCACTTTCTTTATCCAATTTGAATAAACGCTGTTTGTCTCGCTAATACTTTACGGTTCAGGACTCGGTGTCAAAAGGGTCGGAATGTGTGGGGAAGTCAATTAACGCTGCTCTCTGATACTGGGCTTGAGTTTTATTTTAGGTCTTATTTTTTACCAAACAGAACCCACGAAGGTTCAAACGAAAACAAACAATCTTGATTGTGATACTTACAGGACTATGTGGGTGTGTACAAAGCCCGTGGGCGTTCTGGGAAGGCACAGATGACGCCAGCCCTGTTTGGGGGCCTCCGGCGGCTCCACCTCCATGCTGCTGTAGCTGACTGGATTTTTCGGAGGCCACCCCCTGTGCCATCGGTGGCAGCTGTGATGCAGGTGGAGCCATAGTGGTGGACGAATTGGGGGTGTGGGGCTGAGGGGTCTGGTTACCTGGCAACTGCGGGGGTGTTTGGTGCGGGGCAGGGGTAGGGGTGAGGCTACGTGCGGGAGAAGGGGAGTTTTGGCGTAAGGGAGGACAGTGCGTGTGCAGACCGGGCTGAGGAGCAGGTGGGGGGTGGTTGGACGGAGGCCCCTGAGGGCCAGCAGCGGCTCCAGAGCCTGGAACTGACGACTGGGACTGAGCTACAGGACTATGGACTGCTAGTGATGGTGGAGTGGGCATCTGATTCTGAGAGAGAAAAAAAGAAAAGATCAGATTGTTTTACAACATTGATAAGTAATTATCACATCTTCCTTAAGAGTTTTGTTGGTGATATAGCACAATGAATCATAAATACTAGAGTGACTGTAAGGGTATGGAAGCTTCATTTTACTAATCAGTTCTTACAGCGTTCATTTTAATGAATCAGTTTAAAAATGTTTTCGGCAAATCCCTTAAAAAAACACTTAAAGCATTAATATGGCAGTTTGTTTTTAAATGATCTTTTAAATGAATTCTGTGCATTACTGTTCATATTTAGCACATATAAATAAATATGAACAGATTTGTCAGTGAAGAATCTGTTAAATATTTGCCCTTATTGTTAACTAGCCTTTTTTTTTTCCTTTTACAGTATTTTAGTTGTTGCATTAAATTTTCTTTACAAACAGCATGTGATATAACCAGAACAAATAATTGGTTGGTTTAAACAATCACTGAAAAAACACAGACATGGCAAATACACTGATACAATGTCTAGTTAATGTAATCATACTGACTAAAATATTCAGCATACATCAAAAAGATTTTTATGTAAATGATGGAATACATCACTTATCCTAATTTACTTCTTAACATTAATTCCAATGAATGTTTAAGGCAACTAAAATATAAACCGATCTACATACATGCCTATTAATGAATCTAAAGAGATTTAAATAAGATAAATTTAAACTCAAGTGAGGCTTAAATTTTAATAAATGAATGGTTGTTTTTAAAAATTGTATTTGCTATTGTCTTTCACGAAAGGTCAGAAGAGAAACATTCTTATCAGCACCACTACACACTATCATATAGAAATATTAGAGACATCACAATGTTCTGAGTAACATGATATGAATGTGGTTTAATAGCTGACCTGCGGCATGGCTCCCTGCCCTGCAGGTTGGTTCAGGCCAACCGCACCCTGTCCCAATCCAGCACCCGTGCTTGTAAACTGGTTCTGCATGTACTGGTTTTGTAACTGGGGTACATTGGGCTGAGCCATTCGAGGTGTTCCCTGCATGCTCATCTTAATACAGACAGATGCCAAATAAATGCTTAAATCAGATACATTTACATCAGTCACCAAGCCCTTTGGGTGACAATTGAAGTTACCTGATTGAGGTTTGCACCCATTGGCAGGGGTGGCGTAGCCCTTTGTCCCAATGGTTGCTGCATCCCCACCTGGCCAAATTGATTCATACCTGGATGAAAGCAATAACAAAAGGTTACAGCATATGTCAAAAACAAAAATATAGACTCTTTTAAATATGAAGAGTTCATTTGAAAACAGATAAATCACAGTTTTTCGATATTTTTTTGCAAATGTACTCTTAGTATAGATGTACTAGTGTAAATGCACTCTTAAAATAGAGTTTTTTTGCAAATGTACTCTTTAAAACACAATGTGAAAACATGATTTCTGAAAGCTACAAAAAAACACACACAATTAAACTAATAATTTCCATAAATCATGGTTGTTTTTTTGCAATGGTAGTATTACACAACATAAAAACAAGATATCTAAAAATGACTAAAAAAAAGGAGTAATCTGTTTTTGCAAATAAACCCTTCATATATTGTAAGCAATAGTGCATCAACTACAGACCATTTAGTGAGTGTGGCATACCAGCAGGATTCTGCATGCGATTGACCATCTGACTGGGACCAGTGGCTTGAACTAAAGACGGATCTGAATGAGGACCATCTAGGAAAGACCAGAAGATCCTTTAGAAATCAGTCCACATGACTAATAACAAACAACAGCATCTGATTTAACAGTGATTTGATGAGACTGGGAAAAAACTAACATTGTAATTCTTGGATTTTATGTGACATAAAAGAATGGAATGTATAGCTATATTGGAAATTCTAAAATGAGTGGGTGGCATGATTTGTTGGAGAATGTTTAAATGGCTGTCAAAATTTGTGTGTTCACACTTGGGTTTACATTTAGGAAGAACCAATTCAAACATCTTACTTTAAGTGTAAAAAGAACAGAGTTTCTTTCCTTTCTTTCCTTCATAGGACACAGATGTGTTTTATTGAACAATTTAAGGTAACACTTTAGTTTAAATACCAATTCCTACTGTTAACTAATGGCTTATTATTAAGATATTGGCTGATTATAAGCACTTAAAAAGTATGATTTTATTCTACATCCATAATCCTACATTTAGTAGTTAATAATTAGTAGTTTATTGAAATAAAAGTCATAGTTAATGGTTTATTAATAGCAGGAATAGTGCCTTTAAATAGAGTGTGACCCAATGTAGTATAAAATCCTAATGATTGTGATTTTTATTAACACTTGAATGAATTGTTGTAATGCAAGCGTTATAAAAACTACAAACGTATAAAAATGTATAATGCAAACATTATAGCAATTGTGTTTTTAGCAAACTTCTTACATGGATAGATCTCTGTATATCTGAATAAAACTGATACTTCATTTTCAAACATTAAGAGTTGAATGAAATGTAAACTGTGATAGTGTGTTCTTCCCAACAGTGGTGCACAGCCGAGTGAAGCAACTTCTAAGACAAGAGAGAAAAAGACTAGACTTGATTTTGTTCGAAGGGGATTGACTGAACGGTCTCGGTTTGCTATTGGTTGGTCTCGTATGATAGACTGGTTGTCCTGCCACTTGCGCCGGTAACCCTTCATCGAAGAAGAGATGTCAATGCAAGAGAGAGGGGGAAGTTATTTTGATTCTGCACAAAAATCAAAATCTGATTGTATTTAACTGCAATACATCAAGCTTTTATATTGACTGGTGGCCGGCAAATGGATGTATGCAGATGTGTATGTGTACGTACTGGGCGGCTGTGCCTGATTCATGCCAGCTGGTGCTTGAGGTAGAGCACTGTTGGGCATGCCAGGTTGCGCTGGCATCATACCCTGCTTTTGCAGTCTGGTTCTCCTCTTCTCCTCCAGCTCCTTCTGAATCTTGTAAATCTTCTCCGCCAGCAAGTGGTAATACTCCGCCTGGAAGAGATCGTTCATGCAGGCTATCATTGATATGACTTTGTTTAACGCACATAGAATGGTTCGTTTTAAAGGTGTGGCCATATTAGAGCAAATCCATGCAAATGTCAACCTTGACATGAAAAAAAAATTAAGTTTTCATCAAAATAAGGAAAGTCTTAAGTCGTTTGTGTAGGCTTGAATTTACAGTACTGTAAAAATGCACAGAAATGTCTGTCAATGTTTTCAAATCATTTTATTTGATTTACCAAATTCACAAAAGTGATAACTTCACATCACATACATAAAGGAGAGATGTCACATCCAAAACCCATATTTAAAGCACATTGTTCTATAGAGAGACAACTCTTATCCTTTATTTCATTTGGGTTGTGCAGTTTAATTAACAGAATTTCTACAAATTATGTTACAATTATATTACTGTAAATTTGCATACTTTTTTTGGTCACATCCAAAATGCATGTTTATTTCCCTGAGTTAAAATATGAAACACATTTACAGGTTGTTTTTTTTATCCTAACTCTGTGGTTGTTTAGAAAAATATAGACAGATGTTAACATATACATACTCTGTGAATTTAAGTTTCAATTTTTAACTGCAAATATCATATCCATCACTTTGGAATTGCTCATTAGCAACATTCCATATGCCAAAAGGGTCAATAATGTCCACTTTCAAAAGCACAGAGGTGAAGGAAGCTTGGGCGCCTCACACAGACATCAGTTTCAAACCAAGCAGTTGTTCTGTTGTGTAGTAGGCCTATGGCAAATTTGTGTGACCAACTTGTGTGCCTTGGAATTCGGAATATCCTATTGGAATGACTGTACTTAATTTACAGATATTCATGGGACAATAATTGTGATTAAAACAGATAGTTTACCCAACATGTACTCACCCCTAGTCTGAAAAAGTTTCTTATGGTCCAAATCTGTGTTCCACTGAACACAAATAAAGATATTTTGAAGAGCACTGGTAAAAAGACACTTGACAGTAGCTATAATATTTTTTATTTAACTATGGAAGTCAATTGTTAATTTCAACAATCTGGTTTACAACATTCTTCAAAATATCATTTATTTTTGTTTTATTTAGTTGTTCAATAAAAGACGCATAGGTGTAAAACAACTTAAGGGTGAGAAAATGGTTTAGTAACGTTGATTTTTTGATTAACTATCCCTTCAAGTCATTTTTCAAGCTGGATTAAAATAAACACTTTAAAGGATATAATGACTGGAAAAAAGACAAAGGTTTTCCAGTGCTCTGTCTAACACTAGACTGTGACAGTGGTGTCATAGACGTATAGTGCGATTGTGATAATAAAGCAATTGTGTTCATAACTACCAAATATAAATCCACAGACATTCTTACCCTGCTATTTGCAGATTCGTACATGTCGCCCTCCACTTTCCGTGCATAAGCTACAAGGTTTTCCATCCGCCGGTCCTTCAGTGCTGCAGGGTCTGGAGTCGGGAAGATGGCCTGCACACTACTCACACACACACACAAACACACAAATCCTTTAAAGTTCACTGACTCAAGTGTTTTGAAACATTTATAAATTTCTTTCTTCTGTAAAACACAAAACTAAATATTCTGAAGCCATCAACATCCATAGTAGGGAAAAAAAAGAAAAGAAAAAAAAAACGTTCTCCAGAATAGCAGTTTACCTTTGTATTCGACAGAAAAAAGAAACTCAAACTGGTTTGGAACAAGTAAAGTATGAGTAAATGATGACATACCTTTCATCATTGGGTGAACCATCCCTTTAATTGAGCGAGTTAGCAAACAAGCAATTTCTGGTCACTTTTTAAAAATAATTTACCCTTTTTTCAACAAGGATACAATAAAAGGATGAGAGTGGGGAAGTGACATTAAACATTCATTATGTTTCAAAAAATGTCAATGCTATTCTAACCCATTGATGTCAGTTTCTATACTGTTAAAATGGCAATTAAAATATGTTCAGAGATGATAAATCTCTCAGACTACAAGGCATGTGATGGCATCAAATGTTCTTGTTGCAATAATTGCTGTCAAAAATGTCTTGACATTCGCAAACAAGATTCGATACCTATATGGATAAACCACGTATGACGGCAAATCTATGGCAATAATATCTGAACATAAAATAAACAAACTGATGCAAACTAGTAAATTACTTTAGCGAGAGTATATGATGAATACATAGAAATGAAATAAACAACAGAGCAAATCTCACATCTTGGGCGTGTCATAGGCCAGATTAATGTTTAAAAGAAAAGAATAGCCTATTACCTCTTCAAACATTTGGTTTTGTGATGAAAATCCTCATAAATAATCTTAGAAATATTATATATTTCAAATATCTAAGAAATATTTAGTAAATATTCTTAAAATGGCCTTCAAAAGTTTAAATAATAAATACATATTCATGCGCTTTGAAGCACAATAACAATACCATGCATGTTCTTTATCTCAATAAATTACATTATAATTAAATAAAAGAACAGGTTTACACACCACTAGTCAAAGCAACTGCGTCTGTGTGTGTGTGTGTGTGTGTGTGTGTGTGTGTGTGTGTGTGTCTGCGTGTGTGTGTACATGACTCACAGTTTGTGTACAAGGTGATTGCGGAGGTCCTGTGTGATGTCTTCATGCCAGCTCTTCCTCATTCCAGCAGAGGGCGGTGTAGCAGTTGCGGCAGAACCCATGTTACCAACACCAGAGCCATCATTCATCAGGCTACAGCACACAGACAAACCATCAAACATCAATGTTAAGCAGCCATTGACCAAAGCATTTAAACCAAAGCACTGGTCCACTTAGCCACAGTTATGTTCAGTACCTCTGAGCTGTCATGTTCCTGTGCAGCATGCCATCGGGCAGCATTCCTGGATGCTGGTTTGACATTGGAGCTCCGACTCCACCATTCACTCCCATTGAGTTCCCACCTGCTGGAGCACACAGTTTAAGACAATGTAGGTCATATCATACAGTGCTCAGCATATACAAGTACACCCCTCACAAAACTATCTTTTAAATCTATATTTTTAATAGGAAGCTCAATTTCTAAATATTTTTGGTGATTAAAATATTATTTTAATAAATATATCTGTTTAATAAATCTGTTTTGTTTAAATACACCAAAATGCACGTGTTACTGTCCCGAGAGTTAACAAATATTTGTTGCACATTTAGGGGCCGATCACGTGCGCTGCTCTCTGGGGTTTTGTGTTTAAGACTGCTGGAGCTCAGACGCGAGCATACGCTGCTGCGCATGACAGTGTGTGTGTGTGCATGCGTGGTCATGTGATGTGCGTTTTCAGCGGTATAGTGTGGAAGAAGGGCTTTTTAGAAATGCTAGGTGAATTATAATATTATCATTAATATTATTACTTCTACTTGTTACCATTATTATTATCATTGTTCTGACTAGTCCTTCAGTTATCTACACATTATCAGTATTTCTACCATTGTCATTATTAAGGTTGTTGTTGTTGTTGTAGTAGTAATAGTAGTAGTCATTGTAGTAGTAGTAGTAGTTATAGTTGCAGTAGTAGTAGACGTTGTAGTAGTAGTTGTAGTATCAGTTGTAGTAGATGTTGTTGTAGTAGTAGACGTTGTTGTAGTAGTATCAATTGTAGTAGACATTGTTGTAGTAGTATCAGTAGTAGTAGTCGTTGTTGTAGTTAAATCAGTAGTAGTAGACATTGTAGTAATAGTAGCATTAGTCATTTCGGTAGTAGTAGTTGGTGTAGTACTTTTAATTATTATTAATATTGTTGTCAGTGTTATTATTACTGTTGCCCTTTTTTTTACTATCATTATTACTATCATTACATTACTTTCATTGTTGTCACTCCTCACACCGGATTGGTTTCTTTCTATCTGTTTTTTTTCTATCCCTGTTATTTGCTTCATTTATCGACTGTTATACATGCTGTTAATGTATATATATTGTTTCTTTTTTCTCTTTCTCTTATGTATGTACTCTGACATGTTCACCTAGTTACCTTTACTTGCACACACGCACACAAACAGACACATACATGCAAACACGTGCACCTGCTAGTACCTGACTGTATTGTTGTTTTTCATGTTTTTGTTTTCTTTGTATGTGATCCCAATTTATGGATCTCTTGAATATTCTAATAAAATAAAAATAAAAAAGAAGAAATGCTAGGTGAACCACCAGTGTGGACGTGTGGGTTGCTGTGACGGGATGGGGTAGACGATCGCGATGCTGGCTCAGCATCGTGAGGTTTATTGGCCATCTGCGACCTTTAAGACTTTTTTTTTTTTAAAGAAAAATGTTTATAAATCAAGTAAATATTTGATCTTATTTTAGTATTAGATACTCGTTAATTTAAACAAAATCTTTACTTGTTTTACAGGAAATAAGACTTAATACCTTTAGACATAAATGCATTTTCATATTTGAACTGAAAAAAAAAAAATGGTACTGATAAGATATAAAAAAAAAAGATATAATTTTGCAGGGGATAGATGTGCACTTTTTCTTCTTTTTCATTCACATTGAAGTGAAAAAATGCTATATAAAAGACTGAATGATTAAATTGAATGATAATACTAAATGAATATATTTTCTAGTTATTTATTACTGACTCAACTGGGCCTTAGCTAAAATTTTTCAACCCGTACTGACAACATTTTTTTAAAAAGATTCCCATTTTTGACTCATGTAATATAGCATATGCCAATAAATAAGCATAATATGATACCAGTTTTAGATACCATGTTAAAATGTAAATCCTAGATTACATCTTTAACAGCACAGCAAAAAAAACACACTTTTAGATAACAATTCTGAAAACAGCATCTGAGTATTGTATTGAGTTTTCACATCATCTTGCATTCGATGGCTTTAAAATTACTTGAATGTTAAAAGATCCTAAAGATTACAGAAACTCTCACCCATGTTGTTGAGCGACCTCATGCCAGGTTGAGCAGGTACAGAGCTCTGCTGATTCTGATTGGATGCTTGGTTCCCTTGGTAAGTGAGTCCAAGGGCAGCATATGCCCTTTCGATGGAGCTTGGGTCAATCTGATTGGGTGGGTTAATGTTTGGGGCTGAAGGCTGGCCACCAGGTAATGACCCACCTAAAGGACCAGCCATGCCCATCCCAGCACCTCCCAACAGAGCTAGAGAGAGAGAGAGAGAGAGAGAGAGAGAGAGAGAGAGAGAGAGAGAGA
>CAIGQW010055694.1:10884991-10895367 GCA_903798125.1 Danio choprae | reverse complement strand
AGAGAGAGAGAGAGAGAGAGAGAGAGAGAGAGAGAGAGAGAGAGAGAATGAAGGATGAGATATTGAGCTACGTTTTTCTAAATACACCTTTTTCTCCATACACTGAAAGTCATTGGAATCAAGTGTTACTTTGGAATGCCACTGACTACCATTTTATGGATGAAAACAGCTAAAAGAAAAAAAACTTCCGTTGTATCATGGTTTCTGAATATGAGAACGAGAAGCATTTGAGTAGCAGCTTGTTTCCTCCAGGGAATTAAAATAAAACGTAAATGCAAATTTTTTCATCTCATAACTAAGTTGATAACGCACAATTCTGACCTTCTAAAACTTAGTGTGAAATATAAAGTCACTATTGTCAGAATAAAAAAGCAGAATTGACAGATAGAATCAGAGTTAGGCCATCAAAAGAAACAAATAAATAAATTTAACTGTGAAATGTTAACTTAGAATTCTGATGCAAAAAAAGTGCATGATCAAAACAGATTTGTGAGATATAGACAATTCTGAGCATAAAAAAGTCTGAATTTAAGCTTTGAGAGTTTTGAATTGAAGAATTGTGACATTATTAATTAATTAATTAATTGATTCAAAATTCTGAGGAAGGGGAAAAAAAGTCAGATTTGCAAGATGCTAACTCTGAATTCTTAAAGGGAACAATGAAGATTTAAACCTACAATTTTGACGGAGACAAAAATCTAAATTGTTAGATTTAAACATGCAATCGTGAAAAAAATATATACACCACAATTCATATCAGTAACAAAATAAAACTAAATTATGAAAATGTAAACTCCAATTTTTTGGGGGGAAAGGTCAACATTTGATTCAGATTGTTTACACAATTTTAGATTGGTAAACTTGCAAATAAGACTGTGATGAACAAATTTGACTAAGAAAAAATAAAATAAAACCTCAGAATTGCAAAACAAACTGTAAAAAATAAGAAAAAGGACAGTATGAATTGTGAAATAAATAGTCATTTTTCTATTTTGTGGCAGAATCAAGATTCCATACATTTCTGCATGTTAACTTACATTGCTGGTTTCTTTTGTCCCCAGCGCTCTTCAGTGGCAAGCAGACAGGACAGTCATGCCGTGTGCAGTTCTTCCAATGAGAGATGATCTGTCTGGAGGACGCGCAGTGAGCCACTGTCGAAAAAAACAAGCACATTAGTGAACCATCAGTAAGACACCATGTCATCTTGTTTAGGCTTGAAAAGATAAAACACAAACAAAAGATTGAAAAACAGCCGGCTCAGCTCACCCTGGCAGGATTTGCCGGCCTGACAGTGCGTCATGTGATTGAGGACGTTCTTCATGGTTCTGCAGTGAGGCAGGTTGCACTGGCGGACCTCTCCGTTGGCCTGCTCTCTGCGATGGCACTTGTGAGCGTGCAGTAACAGCACCAGCTGCTGCTGAATGAGTTTACGCTTCTCTGGGTCCGCTGCAGGGGGCGCTGCCGTCCCACCCGTCCCCGATACACCACCCACCACACCTGGGCCCTGCTGAAGACAGACAAGACAGACCTAAGAGTGTTTTCATGCTCCTACAGCTCCAGGTGGAGATTTAGATTTAAAGATCAGGAGGTTAGCAATAAAGGAGACTGAAGGGTCCATTAGCATCAGCAAAAATGGCAGCATGTACACAAATTTTAAGAAAATTTCAAATATTCCTATTCTCACCAATGGTGCATTTATTAGCAGTATTGCTGTACAGACATTTAAAATGACTTTATAGTATTCTTAAAAAGCTATTTACTCCTGTGATGCCAAAGCATTATCAGCAGTCATTTCTGTGTCACAGGATCCATGTCACAATGTCACAGGATCCATCAGAAATCATGCTAATATGCTGATTTGGGGAAATGTGATGCATTGAGTTTTTCCAAGACTCTTTGATGAACGAAAAGGTCAAAAGAACCGCATTTATTTGAACAAATATTATTTGTAACATCAAACTGTCACTTTTGATCAATTTATTTGCACTTTTTTCTCATGCTTTTTTCCTCTGACGCATAAATACACTGCACAAAAACATGTCATCACCTGGATTTAACTAAGCAAATAAGTAAGAGCCTTCCTTTGGATAATTACTGCATGGATGAATATGCTTCAGCTGATAAGTTATTTAACCCTAACTGATGCAGAGAGTAGCTTCTCATTTCTGTCAGAAGCCACATCCTGCAGTCATGAAAAATATGTTCATTTATTTCAGAAACATCTAAGGTGTTTGCTGAAACTAGTGACACTGCTGTAAGAACTGTCCAATGCATTATTACAAACTGGAAGGATAGTGGGGAACCATCATCTTTAAGGGTGAAATGTATTCAAGGAAAAATAATCTTGAATAATCAAGATCGGTGACCACTTAATCGCCTGGTGAAATCAAATTGTAGAAAAACAACAGTAAAACTGCATGGCTGTGTTTGATAGTGAAAGTAAGAGCCTTCACACATGCACAATGCAGAGGAAACTCAAGGGATTGGGACTAAATGGCTACACAGCCTTAAAAAACACTTTTAAAAAGGAAACATAAAGATTGCACTCTGGAGCAATGGAAGAAAGTCATATGGACCAGATTTACCCAGTTCCAGAGTGATGGCACTTCAGGGTAAGAAGAGAGGTGGATGAAAGGAGTCACCCATGATGTCCAGTGCCTACAAGTGTGTGGCGGCGGTGCTGTGACCTGGGAATGCTGCAGTTGGTCGGGTGTAGGTTCAGCAGCATTATGTGCCCAAAGACTGAAGTCAGCTGACCACCTAAATCATAGGTCTCACACTAGATGGCCACAGCTCTACACAGTTCTGCTCTAACCCCAATCAAACACAGCTGATCCAACTAAAGGTGTTCAAGACTACTAGAGCAGGTGTGAGTTGGAGGTGGTTGGAGCTAAACTACGCAGAGCTGTGGCCCTCCAGGAATTGTGCTTGAGACCATTGACCTAAATATACTGAATGGGCAGGTTATTCAATCAATGGATTTTTTCCTTCCCTGATGGCACGGGCATATTCCAAGATGACAACGCCAAGATTCATCAGGCTCAAATTGTGGTTCAGGGAGTATGAGACATCGTTTTAACACATGGATTGACCTCCACTGAGACCCTGTTGGGAACCTTTTTGATGTGCTAGAGAAGTTGTCCAACTTCTAGTCCGACAGCAGTCTGACTCTCCCATCTTCAATGCAAGATCTCTGGACAAATGTTGTGACATTGCAGAAGCATAGTGAAATGACACCATGGCAAATGTGTGCCGTAATCAAAGCTAAAGATGGTCCAGCAATATATGAGAATAATTTGCTCTAGTTTGCAATGTTTCTTAATGTGCATCCTGCTCATGAAGGTAGTTACAGAGTTTATGGAGTGTCAGATCCACTTTGCATCCACTGATATAAACAGGAACACTCTCTCACTCTGCTGTCAAGACTTGAAGAGCAAAATTCGAGCACTCAGTCAGACTGTTCAGGAGCATTAATACATCTGTACTGCTTCTTCTAAACTGGCAAATGCATTTACTTGTTTTATTTCTAACAATGTATATGATCTCTTTGACTTGGGAGCCACTATCATCACTCCACAATGCTCTTATTTGTTTGTTTTTTTGTGGGTGGCATCTGTTTGGTTTGGGAAATGCTGATTGGAGGAGAACAAAGGAGCACTCAACCCATTGGCTAGTAAATCTGTCACGCCTGATCCTAAAGTCTAGCACCTAACAGTTTGGTATGAATAAATTTTTGGGCACAACACCGACAATACAGATAGTTGACTATGACATTGTCTTTATAGTTTTCTCACCATGCCACCCATGTTCTGCCCAAGCTGAGGTTTCTTGTCCATGTTGAACTGGTTAATGCTGTTTGGTTGACCCGCCTTATTTTGGAGTTGAGGCCCAAGTTGAGACTGTCCTCCGCACTGACCATATGAACCGCCATATGGGCCTGAAGCACCCATCATTCCCATCTGTGAGAGGGGAAGAGGAAAAAAAAAAAACAGGAGAAAGATTTATGACAAATTCTAATGATCTAGACTTCCAATGTCAAAGGTTTCAGTTTGATTCATCATTAATGATTACCTGAAAAAACTGTTGAAAGAATATTAACAGCCAAACAAGAAAACAAGCATCCATCATTAGGTTTGTTTAAAGCTTACATTCAAACCTTTGAATTAAGCCTCATTCCTACAATGTTAGTGACACTGTGGTATCAATTCCCCAAAATAAACCTCAAACAGCTGCTAAAAATCTAGAAAGACCCAGCAAAACAAAATAGAAAATGTCATTCCATCTTTTTTCTGCCCATTTCCTGCAGTCCAGGTTGTGCAATCGCCTGTGAATCAACAAAATGGTGCGTAGTTCCTTGTATGAGGCAGACGACGAGGTTTTTCAAACTGAGGTTTGTTTCAGTGTGAAGAATCACATTACTGAATGTCTCGTCCAAACCAAAAAAAACACCACAAGAAGGCTATGCATTCACTCCAATAGTCTATTTCACTACCTGATTTATAGAACAGTCTTACTTGACAAAAAATAAACAAAGGGTTGGGTTTCAACGAAGAGTAGTACAGCTCTGTTATAAGATGATTACTAATAAAAACTGTGTATCCAAACAATGACTGAACGTTTTAGTTTAGTTTTTAAAGCACTTAAGACTACTCAAGTCTTTTTTTAGTTCTGCTAAGTTCTAAAGTGTGAAAATAAGAAAACCTGGCATTTAATACTAATATATATTAAAAACTTAATGTTTGACCTTTAATATTTAGTATTAAGCTCTATTCAAACAAGTAAACCATAAAGTCTGGTTTCATAGAAAAGACAGGTGTGTGACAGGAATTTTCACATTGTATTTTTGGCTGCATAAAAAGAGTTTGGAAATAGGAAGTTTGGAAAGAACATAGAATGGCTTGCTCTTCAAAAAGAAAACAACAACAGTCTTTTGTAACTTTTTCCATTTAAAGATCCTTTAGAAATAATTGTAATCTGCTTTGGTCCTCAAGATGCATTTATTATTATTTTTATTATTAGGTAAAGTGAAATTTCCTTAGTTAATTTACCCCGACACACTTCACAATACATTGTACTTATATGTATGTATTAGAAGTAGTGGGCAAAAGTTTAGGCCATTTTGTTGTAGACTAGACATGCAGACTACATCTACAAACATTTGAGAAATAATGAGTCGCTTTAAGGTGCTCAGTGAACTCAAGTGATAGGTGGAGATCTGTGCAAAAAGTACTATTTGTGTACCATTCATTCATTCATTTTCTTTTCAGCTTAGTCCCTTTATTAATCAGGGGTCGCCACATCGGTATGAACCGCCAACTTATCCAGCATGTGTTTTACGCAGAGGATGCCTTTCCAGCTGCAACCCATCACTGGGAAACACCCATACACTCTCATTCACACACATACAATACGGACAATTTAGCTTACCCAATTCACCTGTAACATGTCTTTGAACTTTTGGGGGAAACCGGAGCACTCGGAGGAAACCCACGCAAACACGGGGAGAACATGCAAACTCCACACAGAAATGCCAACTGGCCCAGCCGGGACTTGAACCAGCAACCTTCTTGCTGTGAGGTGACAGCGCTACCCACTGCGCCACCACACTGCCCTGTGTACTATTTATTCCAAGATTAACTGTTAGCAGTATTATAACAAAGTGAAAGCAATTGAGAACAACAGCAACTCAGTTATGAAGTGGTAGGCCATGTAAAATCACAGAGCAGGCTCAGTGCATGCTGAGGCACACAGTGTGCAGAAGTCGCCTTCTTTCTGTATACAACAACTACAGACCTCAAAACTTTGTGTGGCCTTCAGATTAGCTCAAGAACAGGCACAAAGAGCTTCAAGGAATGGGTTTCCATGGCTGAGCAGCTGTATCCAAACCTTACATCACCAAGTTCAATGCAAAGGTGTAAATGCCACTGGACTCACGAGCAATGTAGATGGTTTCACACTTCTCTGTCTGGCAATCCAGTGAATGAGTCTGACTTCAACAATTTCCAGGAGAACTATACTGGTCTTACTGCATTGTGCCAAATGTAAAGTTTGGTGAAAGGGGATCAAGGCTGGTTTATACTTCTGCTGTGACAAGGATGTAAGATGCATCAAAAGGTACATCAAAGGCACACATAGGTTTGCAGCTCTCAGCACCCCGCACACTCGTCATCGCTACCAAGCCAACCAATCACAGAGCTTGCGCTATGTGTCATTGCCACGTGTAGTTACATTTTTTGAGAGGTGTGCGTCAGCATCAGCCTTTATGGTGTGAGGTATTTTTTAAGGGATTGGGCTTAGCCCCTTACTTCCAGTAAAAGGAACTCTTAATGCTTCAGCATACCAAGATATTTTGGACAATTTCATGCTCCTAACTCTCCATGAGTCCATGAATGAGTTCGGTGTGGAGGAACTTGACATGACAGAACACCTTTGGGATGAATTAAAGGTGAGACCACAAGCCAGATCAAAATTTACTAAAAAACAAACTCCGTAAGAATTGTGGAAATCCTTTCTAGGAGAGTTAGAGATGTTAGTTGCAAAGGATGGGCCAAATCCATAATAAACCCTAAAGATTTCAATTAGGATGTCATTACAGTTCATGTGCATGAAAGCAGGTCCAACTGTATACTACATGGGAAAGACAAAGGAAAGAGGCATAAGAATGAGTGTTTGTGGTCTTCAGTGAAACACGGTAGAGGTTCTGTCCTGATTTGGTGCTGCATTTCAGCCAGTG
This sequence comes from Danio choprae, assembly GCA_903798125.1. Classification (NCBI taxonomy): domain Eukaryota; kingdom Metazoa; phylum Chordata; class Actinopteri; order Cypriniformes; family Danionidae; genus Danio; species Danio choprae. Next base: position 10,888,634 of record CAIGQW010055694.1, on the reverse strand, counting down.
GTGTTTGAACTCATTTTTGAACTGACGGAATTGTGATTTCTTGTAAGAAAGAATAGCCAAATCTAAAGATGAACTCTGGGAAGTGTTGAAAGAGCCCTCATATTACATAATGCAACAACTAATCGATAAAATCGTTAATGAAATTGATTGTCAACAAATGCAGTTATCGATTAGTTGCTGCTCACGTGACAGGAGCACGACGACAAGATACACAACCCCTCGTGCAATGGAGGGTACAGAACCAGCTGCTGGAAAAAAAACATGCGCCCCTAGGCCTCCAAGGGATCAAAGAATTTTACATTAATTGCCTCTAAGAAGATGACAACCTGTACGCTATGCAAGACTGAGCTTTCGTGGCATGGAAGTAATCAAAATGGTTTTGTTTAAGTGCTTTTGTTTAAACTGTTTGCTAACTTCGGGACATTCGTGCTAGATCCATTCAGTTGCGACTCGCAAGCATCACATTAGAATCACATCTAAAGCTATAGTGATGATAAATTAAATGGCGCTACTTTAAATTAAATAGTGCGATTAGAGTGACAACACATATTTAAAATAACAAACAACAGCAGCGGAATATGACAATTAGTCAATGTTGTCGTTTTAAGCTAATTTTAGCTGAATTCTACCTCTGTTTCAAAAAGAAATATTTGCTGTTTATTTATTATAATTGATATTTCAACAAATTCTGCTACATTATATCTCATTGTTAGCATCTTTATGTCCTAATTTCATAATGTGAATATGATAGGAGTTTGTATTATTTATATTCTGGATATTTAGAGAAATTTAACCATTCAAAAACAAACTTTGTTTTTCCACCTAAGATTTAAATTGTCAAAATTAAAGATCATTAAACTCGATATGCGGCTTTTGCATATATTTTTTTAAAGTATACTTTAATAAATAAATAATACCTAGATTTATTATTTTATATAGTTATAAAAACCAAAACCTCAAATTAAAAAAATATATATATTTAGATGTATCAGATTCATACAAAAGCAAATTATCGGCCAACTAATCGATAATCAAAATGATTGTTAGTTCCAGCCCTATAGCCCACTATTTCAGAAATCTTCCAAAACATTTTAAGGTGCCATGGGAGGTCTCGCTAAACGACTAAATTAAGCGTTTTTGTTATGAAAATTGTTTTGTAATTTTACATACTTCTATTTTTAATAGAAAACTTTAATAAATGTTAGTAGAAAAGTAAATATGGATACACATTCAGTACTGTGTAAAAATCATAGTCAACCAAAAGCTTTTGGTACAAATGAAAATCTGTATGAGCACACAGAATCATTTTCTCATTATTACACCCTGATTTGTTGACACGTTACCTTGTTCACTGCTCCTGGTTGCTGCGGTCTCATTGCTGCCTGTGCCATCTGTTGCCCTGCATTCGGCTGCTGCAGAGAATCGGGCAGCATATTCCCGTTGCCAGCCATGCCCGCATTCATGTTTACATTGGCGTAGCCCATTCTAGGTGCACCATTCATCATCTGCCCACCCATCATACTCTGCGGCTGTCCATTCCCTTTCTGGTTGCCCATCATGGCCCGGTTCAGTCCCGCCACCATGCCAGGCTGTGGCATCATGCTAGGTTGCTGTTGCTGAGGGCCACCCATTCCCTGAGTAACAGGGCCACCGCTCAGACCTCCCATCATTCCTAAGGAGGCTGCATTCCCGGGGTTGCCGGTGGCTGTGGAGGTGGATGGAGGAGCACCAGGGCGGAGGAGCTCAGACAGGTGCTTGTGTTTGGCCGCAGTATCTTGGGCCGAGACGCCCAGAGGGCCTGACATCCCTCCTCCACTCAGACTGGTGTGTAACTGGCTGGGGTCCATCCCGTTAGGAAGGCCCAGGTCGGAGGAGTTAATGAGCTCATCTGGGAGGTCATGCTCCAGGTCAAACAGAGAGCCAAAATCTGAAAGACAAAAAAAAAAAAAATTTGGGTTGTTGCCGACAGAAAAATCATTCTCAATTAGATCCATCAGAGCATCATTAAGGTCTGCTCACACATAAAATGATAACCATGCCCTATTTCCACATGGAATAATTATGTTAAAATGGAAAAAAATAAATAAATAAAAAATCTTTCATAATTTATTTAGCCTTAACTAATAATTAATTTGCTCTAAAACTGTTTGAGTTTAAACCTTATGTTGAACAATACTGAAAATTGTTGGAAACCTGTAGCCATTGACTTCAATAGTATTTGTTTTTCCTACTATGGATATAAATGGCTACTAGTTTCCAACATTCTTCAAAATATCTTCTTTTGTGCAACAAACAACAAACGTAATCTATCAAATAAAAATTTTGAAGTGAAAGATATAATTCCTTCAACATGGTTTCTCTTTGTCATTAATATTTAGAATTATATCTTTAAAATCTCTACCGTTATCACCCTTGGAAAAGGAATCCTATTTTACTCAAGTACATACAAATATAATTTGTCCCAAAATAAACCAAAAAGACAGTAAATGGGCCAAATATCATACAATTAATTGGCTCGGTCAATATATCGGTCTATCAATCATTGTACTGCAAGAAATCCACACAAGCTGACTGCAACTGTAACTGCACAAATCTCTGCTGTTGGCTGCAACAGATTATTGTGATGAGAGACAGAGCATTGGAGAGCAGTATGCAGTAGAACCGGTGTGCATGTCTTAATGGTTCATACTAATAAAAAACACATGGCATGGCATAACAATGGACAAGTGGTGGGACAAAATGGGGGCCTTTTCCTACATAATGGCAGGTCCTGATAACAGAAACACACCAACAACTAATACATTGAACATACACTAAACATGAAGCCTGCAAACTTCTGAATGCTTGTGAGGGACTGATATAAAAGCAAAGTGATTAGCCTGACAATGTCATGATGCTTTGTCACAGAACAATGTACATATACCTGGCTGAATAACAAAATATTTTAAAACCAAAAGGAAACTCTTTTCAAGTGCAAGTTAGAATAAGGTCAACTGTAGCACCAGCAATCTAAAAAAAAAAAACTGAATTAATGAATTGTTGCCACACATTATTTATATATATAATTATATTTATATTTAATAGTATATTTATATATATACACATACACACACACAGTGTGTGGGACAATATGTATATATATATATGTATATATACATATACACACACATATATATGTATATATACATATACACACACATATATATATTTATATATATACATATACATATACATATACATATATATATATATATATATATATATATATATATATATATATATATATTCTTCAAAGCTTATTTCAAGATCAAAATGCTTGAGGATTTTCAAGGCTGCGCTTTATTCAATACATGCACTTAACATGTGCTTACAATGAAGAAAGAGCTTACAATAACTACATGGGTTAAGGTTAGGGTTCAGGGATAACACCTAGTTATTGCTCAGTTAATGTAAGACTAAAATAAATGCATTGTATAAAGGGTAGCACTTTATTTTACAGTCCTGTTTGCATTTACTGTATATACTATACTTATCATATTCATTACATAAACTCGGTGATACCCAGATATAATCCCTGAACCTAGCTTTAACCCATTTACAGTAGCAGCCTTTTATAACCTAGCATTTTCTTAGGTAAACACAC
>CAIGQW010055694.1:10759947-10784991 GCA_903798125.1 Danio choprae | reverse complement strand
GGGGAATCTCCTCATCCACCACCAGTGTGCAGCATCAACCTGGATGACGCGACGGCAGCCATATTGTGCCAGACCGCACACCACACACCAGCTGATTGGTGGAGAGGAGACAGAGTGATGAAGTAAATTATGATATAAGGATAAGGACATACTGATTTTTGACATACTGACGGAGTTTTCACGACCACAGAGAGTCGGGACCTTGGTTTAACATCTCATCCGAAAGACAGCGCTCACTGAGCAGTATAGAGTCCCCTTCACTATACTGGGGCATTAGGACGCACACAGACCGCAGGTTGAGTGCCCCCTGCTGGCCTCACTAACACCACTTCCGGCAGCAACCTAGCTTTCCCATGTGGTCTTCCATCCAGGTACTGACCAGGCGCAGCCCTGCTTAGCTTCAGTGGGGAACCATGTGAGAGTTGCAGAGAGCTAAAAATGACAAAAGCACATTAAAAAAATTTCAAAATAAACAGAACTAAACAAAAATAATTAATAAATATGAACAACTACCATAATAAATAGGATATAGTTTAATAACATCATAGTGTGATGTTAAAAAATTATAGAAATATTTCAAATATACATTTCTTAAAATGAGAAAATCCCAAGGCTAGCCCGAAATACAAGGCTAATTCAATATAATATAATATAATATAATATAATATAATATAATATAATATAATATAATTGAAGAATATTTACTAAATATGTAGAATATATTTAGAATATCTACGAAAGTTACTAAAAATGACAAAAGCACACAACAAAATGACTTAACCTAAAAATATATAGTATATAAACTCCAAATTAACTTTATCTGTTAATGAACATAAATGTGTGTATAAATAAATGGGCTTAAGACAGATTTCGTTTTGAGCAAGCAGATTAACAGCACTAACCCCTGCAGAGGCTTCATACAGTATAATGCAAGCAGGTGCAGTCTGACCTTTTCAGGAGGTGCAGGTCCGCATTGAGGTTCAGGTCATTCATCTTGGAGTTGGAGAGTGGTTTTCTCTTGTTGCAGAGAGAAGGGCGGTTGGTGTGCCAGTAGGTGCAGTGGTGCAGGATTGATGTTTTTATAAACCTTCACTCAGCAAAGGTGCCGGTGGTTCATCATTTCCCCCTAATTGCACTATCCTGGACTGTGTGTGCACCAGTTAAGTCAGCCGATGAGTGTGTGTGATAGAGAGAGACTGTGTTTTTTTTTTAAATAGCCTACGTGAAGCATTCATCCTCATATGGTAGTGATAAATGTGTGAGTATGTGGATTTATTTTCTCTCTTTAACCCCGCATCTCATCCAGTTGACTGAACTTGGTCTAACAGCAGTCTGGTTCTTAAATACCCAGAGCGAAAACCCTTCTGTGCTTCTTCCACGAACCCATTAGCTCAAGAACAGCTGACCCAAATTGAAGCACTCGGCTCAAACCACATGTCCATTGTGGATGTGTTTGTAATTCTCTGTGCAGCCACACCACAAATGGCTGTTGGTTTTCAGACAGAAGAGCAGATTAACTTGATTTAGGATTAAATTGCTTGCACAAAATTTCATTTGCTGCTTACCTCTTGCTAAACACCCCACAGCCAACATAGACTCACAGAAGCAGTGTTCTGGTTAATGTGTGCAGTGTTCTCTATTTTTATGTCACAATTTGACATTAGAGTTGTTTACAAGGAATGTAATATTATCTGTAATCGAACAAGACATTTATATTACATTAAAAAATATATATATATTTTTTTAACTTTGTATTCATTAAAGAATTCAGGGGGAAAAAAGCCTGTAGCATGGTTTCCGCAAGAATATTAAACATTAAAATAGTAAAAGATAAAAATAATAAACAAATCAGTGTATTGGATTTTTGTTTTAGTCAAGTTGTGGTGCATATGTCAGGTCTAGACACAGTGTCAGCTCTTGCAAAAATCAATTTTAAACAGTTGTGTGGCAACAGTGTGTGAATATAGCCACTCTCTTATGGTAAAAATTAATTAATTCTATTTTAGTCACACTTGATAAAAACAGTGTGCAGAAACACTTTTGACATTCTCCCTTTTCTACATGTCATCAGAGGAGGAAAGTGATGATCGCACTCATTAGTGATGATCTCTCCCTCATAAACATAAACAGCCCTGAGTGAGAAGCAGCCGTCCGTTAGAGTTTTTACCTGCTGAAGATCATTACAGCAACTAACAGGATTATAAATGACCCAATTTATGCAGATTGAATAAACAGCAACCTCAGTGTGTTCATTGGGAACCATTATTTATATACATCACTACATCAAGTGGTTATTTACACAACACCATTCTCAATTACAAACTATTTTTATGCATTTTGGCCATTCATCTACATTAAAATGGTATATTAGAAGCCTAAAAATGCACCTTTTTGAAAACGGATTTCAAAGTCCAAGTTTGAATAAGATACCAACACCGTTTCGATGTTAACAACAAAAATATAATCATGTGAAACGTCACATACATGTGTGCTATGTGTTCAGTCTATAGGCATGTGCAAGTAATAAGAGCAATAACTAATACGAGAGGCAAGAGTATGACTGTATGTGCTTTTTTAAAACAAAGTGGCATCACCAAATTCTGGCCAGGCATGCAGAGTACAGAATTATTAGTCATTTCAACAGATTTGTGTAAACAGGGATCATTTTGACAATATGGTTATCTATGTAAAAAATGTTACACATATATAAGGCTCAATAAAGAAACCTGGAAAATGCTCAATTGAAGAGTTTGGAAAGGGATTTAAAGGGCTAGTTTACCCCAAAATAAAATTCTGCTCACTATTTATTCACCCTCAGGAGGTTCCAAACATTTATGCTGAACACAAAAGAAGATATTTTGAAGAATGTTAGAAACCCATAGTAGGAAAAACAAATATGCAAATCAATGGTTACCCATTTTCAACAGAAAAAAGAAACTCAAATAGGTTTGTGACATGTAAAGTGTGAGTAAATTATGACAGAATTTTCAGTTTTGGGCGAATTACCCCTTTAAAGCACTTACAAACGACTTAAAATGCATCTTATTTGTTGAAACCTTCTTACATAAATACTCTACACACTAAGGTCTGGTATCAACACAACCATGTGTTAAATAAATAAACATTTTCATCTGTGAATATTTAGTTTTTCTCGCACCATTAAATTGATTTGTAATTCTTCCTTGAACCTGCTTTTTCCCTATCGATTTTCAGTTTCTGGAAAATGCAAATGTCTTCTACCTCTCCTTTAAAAATATCCCAGATTTCTGTCTTTACTTCTTTACCCAACAGTTTTATTTCAGTGCACGCACACACATTCTCAAATCTCCTGTGTGTTGAGACTGAAAAAGCTCTGTCTCCCTGAAATAAATACTTCTAAATCGCTCCCGGATTTGATCTGAATCCAGCGGTTTATTTCTCACCTCCTTCTGACATCTCAGGAAAGTGTGTGAGTGTGTTGGAGTGTGCGTTTGTTGGACATCCACAAGCATATAATGCAGCGTTTGCTTTAGCCCAGTCAGCTCTAAAGATATTAACACAATTTACACCATTACAGCAATGTACTGAGGAAACATGCTGGCCACTCTGTTATTTGCCTATGAATAAATGACAATGGACTGCATTTTTTACATTTTAAACACATTTGAACAGATTCCTGAAATGTTTGGGCTTTTCTAATGATAGATAGTCTAAACTATTTGTAGTGTAGTACTGTACACAGACATTTCATAGCTCTTCGTTCAAAAGTTTCAATTTGAAACACTAATCTCATCTAATCATTATTTATAAAATGATATAAAACTTGCAGTTTAAATAAATATTTATAAATAAGTACTTAAGTGGTACTATAATATTTGAAGTAATTTGACAACATTGTAGTAACACTGTAGGTACATCAAAAAGTATGCACATTATCAGTTGGCAAGATTCAAAGCTCAAGCACTAATTAGTAGATAGAAATGCCACTAAAATGCAGTATTTAAGACTCATAGTTAAATACAAAATGACAGGAATGAATGCAAAAGGTACACTTTTTGAGAAAAAGAACCACCCCTTTCATCGGGCTGGTTATGGGGCTGACTATGCTCCCCCAACCCTTATCCAACCCTCACAAAAAAACATAATGCAAATAAAAACTACTGTCATGTCTATACTTGTGTACCATATTTGGTCCCCACAATGTGATGACCACACACACACACACACACAAGCACACACACATTCATACAAAGCAAGCGCACGTGCCCTTGAGTGAAGTGCAGCATATCAACCCAATATTCCCGCTGGCCCAGTTTAAAAACAGGCAATCAATGAAAACTGACCTGTTCATTCGGAATTGAGGAGGTATGACCCACCACTTCACCCGTGGCGTGTGTGAATCTGTCTCTCCGTCTCCTCCTTGATAAGGCCATAATGAAATGTGCCGTTATAAAACAAAACGAGTTGGTCCGGAGCAGAGAAAATGAGTTCTTTGATGGAGTTCCACAGGGAGCAGATCACAGCACGTCTATATGGGAAAGATCAGAACATAACCTCAGCAAAGCTAAGAGAACAAGACACGAGGAGGAATGAAGCTTTTTAATGTGTAGTTTTTTTGTCACTCGCCAAAAAAAAAAACTGAACTTCCTTCATGTCTTTCCAAACCTTTATGAGTTTTCTTGTCTAGAATTTTCGGTTGCACTTTTCAGCGACGACGAATGGGGGTGGATTAAAGCTTCAAAAATAACAACAACAACAACAACAACAACAACAGCTACAGCTAAAATCCTGCCATAAAGGTTATCCATATGCACTTTATTCACAGTCATTTAGTAGCTTTGAGTAACAACCTGGAAAAATGCTAGTTCATTTAATTTTAGGTGTTTAGAAAAATAGTTTTTGCCTTTTGTGTGAACAACTTTAAGCTTTTATAGGGCATTCATTGAAATATTTATTGAGAAAAAAGTAGGAGTGTCACTTGGGGTTGTTAAAAGCCTTTTAAACATAAAAGTAATAATATTAATATTGATGTTACCATGGTTTCTTGGCCAATAAAGGGTTAAAATAAAACAATAAGACTTTTACATTTTGATAAGAGTTTTTATTTAGATGTATTTAATGTTTCTGACTCTTCTGCAAATGATGGCTGCATTTATTTGATCAAAAATAGTGTATTGTGAAAAATCATTGGAGTAACATTTTTTTTGAAACAAGAAAAAGAGAAGGAATGAAAACCGCAGAAGATTTCCAGCACATTATTTAGTTAAATTTGCATAAACATGTCTTATATTTAATGAATAATGTACAGGTAATGTACAAGGACATCATACATTTCTCCATGATTATTATTGTTGTTGTTGTTATTATTATATCTGATGAAAAAAAATATTTTAATTGCTGTGCAATGGGTAGCACAATGGCCTCAGAGCAAGAAGGTCGCTGGTTCGAGTCTCGGCTGGGTCAGTTGGCATTTCTGTGTGGAGTTTGCATGTTCTCCCCATGTTCGCGTGGGTTTCCTCCAGGTGCTCCGGTTTCCTCCACAAGTCTAAAGACATGCACTATTGGTGAATTGGGCTAATAAGCTAAATTGTCCATAGTGTATGTATGTAAATGAATGTGTGTGGATGTTTCCCAGTGATGGGTTGCAGCTGGAAGGGCATCCGCTGCGTAAAACATATGCTGGATAAGTTGGCGGTTAATTCCGCTGTGGCAACCCCAGATTAATAAAGGGACTAAGCCGAAAAGAAAACGAATGAATGAAAATATAATAAAAATATTTTTTAAATCTTACTGAACCCATATTTTTGAATGATATATTTATAACCCCATTTCTTGTATTAATATTCATTTTTACATTTAATATTCCAGTTCCAAAAACCAACAATGTGAATGAAAACACTGAGACGCTCAATTAAATTTGGTCTAAAAAGTTGAATAAGCCCATATTCAAGGCCAGATACAATGTTAATTCACCTTTTGTGAAACTATAAAAGAAATTCACTCGCATTTAAGTGGACTTAACCCTTGTTAACTGAAAGCATTACTTCTTGAGAAAAGAAATAATTAGGAAAACTTAGTTTTGCACTATTCAATAAAGTATGAGAGTGTATAAAAAGCACATGACTCATATGTCTGAACCCAAAATATGCCTCATGGTGTATTTCTTTTTTTTATTTAAATGATCCCATTTGCTCAGTTTCATGAAGGGTGCCAATACGTCTTGAGTTGCCTTTAGACTTCATTAATCTGCATTAATCTGCCAGCAGACTGTTGAGAAAGAGAGAGTGAGAGAGAGAGAAAGAGAGAGCGAGCGAGAGCGAGAAAACTGCCTCAGGGACTGACGTCTTGCTAGTACAGCTCCAGTCTGTTCTTAAGTCTGATTGCTACATGATTTTGCTTGTGCATGAACATGTAAGAGGTGAGGCATTAAAGGCTGAGATACAGGATGTTTTTCTTCTTTTTTCTTTGTTTCGGTATAACAACTGCAGCTTTTCGGAGTGCTTTCAAACATGTGATACGCAAATAGTCAGAGGTCTAAACTACATCCACTGCAGATATTTGAACACTAAATGAGCATTTGAAACTGTTGTGTTTTGACCATTCAATTACATGACAACGTCCTACTTGTCTTTCAGAAGAACACAAACTTCTGAAAATATTTTTCAGTGCAAATTTGTTCTGTTAATACTGTTATAGTCAGAAATGTGATATTATGAAAGTAGTGATGTCATGCATGTGTATTGATTGTTTATTTTATAGGTCTGCATGAGTACTTGACAACGAAAACAACAATGGTGGACCAAGTAGTTTTTCTTTATACAGTTATTTTGTCGTTTACTTGACTTACATGCACAGTGTTTTTGTGGTTTTCACAGATCAGCACATGAAACATTTACATTTTTATTAAATCACTAGCTGAATTTTCATCTGTAAAGTGAAGGTTTTTAAATTTAGTAAAAAAAAAAAAAAGAAAAAAAAAACACATGAAATGGGAATTGGTGGGAAAAGGTACATTTTCATCAAGTTTTTGAGTGGCTGACTGTAGGATTGGTAACCTGGCAACCAATAATAAACAAGTAAAGTGTAATGAAAACAGCTGTTCGCTACATCAGAGTTTATTCAGCAAATGTGTTTCTATCTCCCATTATTCGCACACGTCCAAAATCTCCACAAGCAAAGTGAAATTTGCCATTTCTATCATTTGGTTCTCATGCGATACCTTAAAATGCACATTAACAGAAGACGATGGAAACTAAGCTATTGTCATGTACTGTAAGCGTGGACTAACAATGGTTATAACAGCTTGATTAACATTTCTGCACACTTTCATTCGACAGGTATTGGTTGGATGCAAGCTGTCAAAATGTGTTTGTGAATGAGTTTAATGAAGTATACTGTGTTTGACTGTGTACGCGTGCCAAATAAATTATTATAAAAAGTATACTTAAGGATTTATTCTGTGGTAATTGTTCTAGTGTCATTCACAGTAACTGAATCACAAATATAGACATTTTAGTGTTAAACAATAAGTGAATAAACGTTAAGTGAATTTAGACATCACAAATTTAGTACTATAAAGTATGAATATTTTTATTGATTTTGAGATTTGCTATATTACATTTACAGTGACGGTTTTATTATATAGTTTGTGTTTTATATACAAGTGAGCATTAGATAATAGAAAAAAATATATTATGTAGAATTAAATAACCAGTATCCGAAACACTTATCAATATGTGACCCTGGATGAAAAAAAAAGTTTTATGATACATGGGCAAATATTTAGCTAGAATATTAAGTAAACATCCACAGTTATTTTGTAAATTTATCAAAAATATATCTACTGTAAATACATCAAAACTTTCCAAAAATTGTCATTTGACACTTATCCTTTATTGTTTTGTGGTCCAGTGTCATATTTTGCACATATGCTTCAACTAGTTACATGTTAGCTGAATGCTAACTAGCTACCTGAATAGAATTTGAACTCCCATTGAGTTTTTCTGAAGTTTGTTACTGCCATAGAAACCCAACAATTCATGCTAACGTCAACATCAAATCTAAATTACAATAATAATGTATATTATATTGAACAATAAATAGACCATGGATCCTGCTTAGGGTGCAAATCGGTTTCCACTCAACATTCACTTGATTCCCTCAGATTACTACTCTGGTGATTCCAATTGGTTTTGAACAGCATGCTGACTGTAATTAAGTACTTCAAGACTGCACTAGCAATGCTTGCTTTGGCCAAGCATTTGAGTCTATGTTTGTTTACTGACGTACGTAGCTGGATATTTCTGTGTTTGTGTAACACTGACTTAAAGTGAACTGGCTTAAAGTGTCAGTCAAAGAATGTTAATTTCCAGCGAAATACGTGCGTGTATGCTTTTGTATGTATGAATCACAGGGCATTTTGGTATATTACAGCTTTACAGACCTGATATGAGCTGACAGGTGTGGCTAAGCGCAGCTAAACAGCACGTATAACACGGGGAGTGAGAAAAAGAGACGCATAAACATGCAATGCTAGTTTTATGCAGTGCACGTGTTCTCATGATTTATGGTGAGTATGTGCATGAGTCATTGTTTAGTGGCATGTTAGTGATGTGGTCATGTGATCACTGGATGTCATTGCGGTGCTGGGATGTAGATTTAAGTGTTCTGAATTCCACAGCAGAGATCCAATCAATAGTCATGAACTGTTAGTAGGACGACAACCAGCCATTCGGCATGCAATACAGATGTATTGAATGCAAAACATTTTGTCTGGAAAATAATAACTAAGAACCTCAACTATACCTATTTTTGACTGTTTCCATCGACTGTCTACATCCAGCTACAATTATCATGAAATAATAGTCTAATTTCCATATTTTTTCATTCATTCATTCATTTATTTTCTTTTCGGCTTAGTCCCCTAATTAATCTGGGGTCACCACAGCGGAATGAACCGCCAACTTATCCAGCATATGTTTTATGCAGCGGATGCCCTTCCAGCCGCAACCCATCACTGGGAAACATCCCTACACACTCATACACTACAGACAATTTAGCTTACCCAATTCACCTATACCGCATGTCTTTGGACTGTGGGGGAAACCGTAGCACCCGGAGGAAACCCACGCCAACATGGGGAGAACGTGCGAACTCCACACAGAAATGCGAACTGACCCAGCCGAGGCTCGAACCAGCGACCTTCTTGCTGTAAGGTGACAGTGCTAACCACTGAGCCATCATGTCGCTTATTTTGCAAAGCAATATGAAACTATATGTAGTTAAAAGAGGCAGTTTCAAAGAGTTTTGAGCTGAAATTTCACATACACACTCGAGGGACCTCAGAGACTTACTTTATATCTTATAAAAAAGGGGCATAATAGGCCCCCTTTTATGCCTTTTAAAGCAGTTTCACACTTTTCAACTTTATCACACCAACATCAATATTTTTGTCTAATTCTATCACACTGTTACGCCAGAGATCATTTGAATTATGTTACATTCACAGAGCAAATACAGTCTTATTATAGTATGCAACAACATCTGCAGAAAACACTGCGCTACTGTATTTCGCTAAAAGCTGCATTTCTCTGACCACATGTGTGTGACTTCAAGCGGTGTGTGATGGTGCGTCTGGAGTGTAATCACCTCAAACACAAACACACTCGATCTGTTCCCTGCGGTCTGGGTGTCTCTGATATCACATCCTGTGCTCTGTGGCGTGAATCATTCAGTTTGGTTGTGTATGTCCGTGTGTGATGACTTAGCATGCATAATTGTTTTAAGTGTACATTTTGACACACAAGCTCTACTGTGGAGCATATGCTTTTCATGTTGGGTGTGTGTGTGTGTGTGTTTGATGCTTCACAGTGACGTCAGTCATTTAGCTTTGCCCTGAAGCCTCATCTGTTCTGGAAAATGCTCTGTGTGTATGTGTGTGTGTGTGTGTGGGTGTGTGTGTGTGTTTTGCAGCGTCTGTGGCATTTGCATGAGTGTATATGGCATTATAGGGAAAGCCTTTTGTGTTTTTTTTTTTTTTTTCAGATAAGGATGAGAAGTTAAATGAAAGAAACTGATGTAAAGGACAGATTAATAGCAGCAAACCACAATGAATTCAGAAGCCTGAATAATAAAAATTGAAACATGTGAAAAGTTAGACTTAAGAATAACTGAATTGATTACCTTCTAATTTTAGTGATTTTATTTTAGAAGACGTCACATTTATGTTTATGGCCACAGAAACGAGTACAGTATGTTCACACAAACCTCTTGAAAGCTCGATATCACACACACACTGCTGTGTTCCGAAATGTGCCTGAATGCAATCCATAATCCATTAGTTAAACTGTTGACATGTTTATAGCCAGCTAGCATGCTAAACATACTGTACAGCAGGGTTGCACATTTGCGATGCGGTGGCCAAACATTTCTTTCAGCTGTATTGTGGATTATAATTTAATCTTTTATTTGTACAATTTCAATTAGCAGCCCAGGATTTCGAACTGTAATTTACATGACCGCCCCAGATAATGTATAGTTTCAAACTACTGAAAATGTTATTGAAACTCACTTTTTAACAACAAAAGATGTCAGAGCAGTGATCAAGGTCCCATAATGCAATTCAGAAGCATTATTAAATACTTGGTAAAATAGATATAATTTTTATTACACAGTAGTTAGTAAAGCAAATGATTTGCAAAAAATAAGAATTAAATTGTACAAAATAAATTGATTGTGAAAATAATAAAATTGAAAATAATATTTTTTTTTATAGCAGATTGTTTTTCAGACAACCCATAAATTTGGCAATGGCAATGGGAAAATGTGTTTGTATACACTTTATAAACTTTATAAAAGTTTGTATAAACCTTTTAATGCTTTCTCAAAAGAACTTTGCCCCTGAATATTTTAGAGATTAACAGTGAAATTATCCAATTCCACGAGAAACATTGGGTCCACCTGCAAATAAATATTTAAGAAACTTTATTTGCATCCCTCTGGAAATAGTATTTTCGTGAACAAATACAAGGTTTCTTGGGGAGTGCAATACGTTTGTGCAGATAAAGCAAAGTGAATTTAAGAATTTCTTTGCAAATTTTGTGCAAAAGTATTGTTCGCTGAGAACTTTTGTGTTTACTTGAGAGAGTATTGTGTTACATAAAGTATAGGCTTGACCCTTGAGAAACTTTTTAAACTTCAAGTTTTAATTATGACGTTCCCTGAGGAATTGTATATTCTCTTGCAAAACACTGACAATTTTCCACTCACTCGTACTGTATTATTTCCATTGCAAAAAGTTTCTTGAGGAACCTCAATTTTTTTGCAAGTGAAAGCCAAGTTTCTTGGAAGAACACAAAAGTTAGAGAAGCATTAAAATATAATTTTTAATACCCTCCCCCTTCCCTCCCAAACGATTGTTCCCCCAGCACATCCCACCCTGGCTCCCATACTTTCATATAATGCAAATGGGAATATAAATGAACAGTTGAAGCATGAACAGTTAAACAGGTATAGGCTACTGCTTGATTTATAATTTGATCAGTAGTGTTTCCAGTGTTTATAAACCCTGTTTGCTGACACAAATATAAGTCTGCCTCCTTCTGCGTTCTGGGGAATGTGCTTGGCAGCTGTCAGGTCTATTATAATTCGAGAAAGTGATCAGAGATGGAAAAGAAACTTTTTTTTTTCTTAAAGAAGAATGACACAAAACTACAATTGACTGCATTAATGTGCAGATAACAGAAGACAGACAGACAGACGGACAGACAGACAGACAGATAGACGAGAAAAACAAAATCATGACATTTTGGGGACTTGTGCTGTTTGCTGAGCTGTGAGCATGTGCATGTTTGTTTGAGATGTCTGTGCCAAATCCAATTGATCTATATCAGTTCATCCACCAACATGCCCACATAAACATCCCCAGGGAAAGAACTTTGTGTAAACTTTGCATTAGTTTAATTACATCTGAGCAGTACACTGGAACCGCCACATGTTTTCAGGGTGTTTCTCAACTTGAAAAAGACAATAAAGATAATTTGTTAGTGTGTCTCCATGTAAAGAATATCTAGAACAAAAATGACAAATGTAGTATATAGTACAGTATATGCTGCTTGCATACACTTGAATAATAATAATAACAACTCAAATTATGTGGCTTGTTATTGAAACCTTAATGAGCATTTAAACGATAAAAAGGGCAAAAAAATATACTCGCATAAAAAGGGAAACAGATTCTATCTACAAACTAGAACCAGACTGGAGCCGGAAACCATCCAAAACCCTATAGCAACTGCATATGTTAATGTTCTATAACCATTTAAAAATCCCAGTCCATCACCAACAACACATTGGCATCACTTAAATTGGTAAATATATATTATATTTTATACCATCCATGGTCCTTGGTGATTCTTATAATAGCAGTCAATGGTGACAGTCTTTTGAGAATAAAAGTAAACACATACACAGATTCAGCTAAAAACTTCTTTAAATGTTCTACTGAAGAAAAAATGGCACCTACATCCTGGATGACCTATGGGTGAGTAAATTAACAAGAAATTTTTATTTTTGGATGAACTATCTGGTTTTTTTCCTCCTCGATTGGCTACAGAACATACCTCCAACCACGTGCCTAATTAAGTATTTTAATTACACTTTAAGCTGAATACTGGTATCTTGCAAAACAACTAGTAAAATATTGTGTTATTATGGCAAAGACAAAAGAAATTATTCATTCATTCATTTTTTTTGGTCTTAGTCCCTTTATTAATCTGGGGTCGCTACAGCGGAATGAACCGCCAAATTATCCAGCAAATGTTTTACACAGTGGATGCCCTTCCAGCCGCAACCCATCACTGGGAAACATCCATACACTCTCATTCACACACATACACTATGGACAATTTAGCTTACCCAATTCACCTATAGCGCATGTCTTTAGACTTGTGGGGGAAACCGGAGCACCCGGAGGAAACCCACGCCAACACAGGGAGAACATGCAAACTCCACACAGAAATGCCAACTGACCCAGCCGAGGCTTGAACCAGCGACCTTCTTACTGTGAGGCGATTGTGCTACCCACTGCGCCACCGCATCGCCCCAAAAGAAATTAGTTATTAGAAATCAATTATTAAAACTACTAAAACTTCTCTTCATTAAACAGCACTTGGGAAATATAGGAAAAAGATTTACAATTTCACAGGTGGGCTAATAATTTTGCCTTCAAATGTAAATCAAAAGAGTCTTAGATTTCAAGATTCAATATTAATTAACTAAAATGAAGATAAATATGATTGTTAGTTTTTAAGTTATACACGTACACAAATAATGTACATATATAATTTTATAATAATACAATTTCCACACAGTGCTCTTGTCTACAGAGCATTTATAGCGAGTCTGTAAATTCCAGGCGTGAGCAGAGAGAATCTGCTGCTGTCAGGCATTATTGGGTTTCTTCAGAAAATCAGTCAGAAGGGGAAGGATGTCAAACTTCATTGCTTTTCCGTTACCCAGCAAATCTTCACTTCCCACCCATAAATTGCTAAAAGCAGATACACGCACTGACATCTGAATGATTATATACCCCAGCGGACAACCTTGAACAACACTGTGTGATTTCTCATGTAAACGACGAGCAGGGCAGAATAAAAAGTCTCTGTTATGTATATTAGTGCTCAAAGACATACGCACACAGTCTCTAATTTGCTGATAACCACATCTGAGGCTCTTTGTAGTGAGTGAGGAACATCAGGGCCAAATATTTCCCCTACTGTGATATCGCTAATGGCTAATGCACCAGAAACACACACATTTCCACACACACACACACACAAACATACAGAAAGCATACAGTCTCTCCCGCTGGAGCAGCATTAGCCTGCAGCTAACCGGGCTCCTATATGAACCATCTGCCTCACCAGCTCAAAGTCTGAACTAACTGATTCACAGTGCATGACCAGATTTAAAAAAAAACTCTGCTCAAACTTATATTGATGTTCTGGGTGCTCCAAACTTTACAGTTAATGAAGCAGTGGTTATGCATCAGAGTTAACCAAGCTAAATGCAGCTGAGCAAAAGAAAAGCTATGTATACCAAATAGCCTGGCTTAGTCAACAGACCAGCAAACACCTCATCGCATATTAATGTGAAATAAATGCTTTAGCCAATTTCAAGCTGGTTTTCGCATGGTTATAGTAGTCAAGCTGCTACAATAATCAGCTTGATCTGCTGCCAGTAACTACATTGTCTCCTAATATGAAAAATCAAGGTCATTACTGGCCTTTCTGAATTTGTTAGACAAAGATGATGACCATCAATGAAAACAGTCCAATCAGTTCAGCTGAAGAAACAGAACACTTGAACCAGTTTGCTAGCAGGTTAATTAGCTGAATGAATCATATGTGAGATTAATCAACTATATCTACAACATAAACAATCTTACAACTTACACTCACACACAGTGCAAGCGAAAGCACAATTTAATTAGAACGATTACATGCTAATCAGAATGCATATCCACCATTGTTTATACATCATTGCACTAGCAACATGTTACACTTGATGCAATATCCAAAACATTCTCTAAAACATGAAAAAATTAATGAAATCATGAATAATTCCAAACACAGCAGCTTCTACAAGGGTGATACTTCAGTTTAGTGCGAGAATGGGCATTTTTCATGCTTACTATTTTAGTCCAGTTTTTTTTTTATTTAAAACGTCTACAAATTCTTAAAACAAGATACATTTACTTTACAGTAAAATGACTTAAGATGTGAAAGCATTCATGAAAATTAATAAAGTCAGTTTGTGCTTCAAAGAAGAAGAAAGAAAAGACTTGCCAGTGGGGTTAGAAATAAAACTTGATTCTTTTCCCACTGACAGATTTGTTCTTGTTTTTTTTCTTCAGTATTCAGTAAATGTGTTTACCTTGTAGATTATACACATTTTCTTACAGAATGCAAAAATGAACCATCTTAAAGGGAAAGATCACCCAAAAATGAAAATTCTGTCAATAATTACTCACCCTAATGCCATTTCAAATTCATTAGCATTCGTGAGCACAGTGCACTGACGTACACCCTGGATGCCTGTGCGCAACTTCCTCTGTTTAAAACAAAGCACAGGTGCATTAAAGATATACATCAGCAGTGCACCACACTTAAAGAGCACACTATACTGACACTGAAGAGAACATTTTTAGTTTTGTTTCATGGGTGCAAAAAATATTCCCATAGCTTGATAAAATTCTGATTGAACCACTGAAGACTGGGTGTAATGGATCATGGTTTATCAGTGATCCGTATGGGTCACAACCCATGGTTTGGAATGCACGTGACCCGCGGAGTAATAACTTTTCTATCAATGTTTTCTACCAATCCTATATTTATAACGATCGCACCTTCCACGTCATTCAAATCGCATGTGTGAAAACATTTTGAATCACTTGACGCTCAAATGTCAGCCATCACAAATATGGCACTGCATAATCCCTCAAAAATTATTCATCTTGTAATGAAACATGATTTTTTTTTGTAAGTTATTGAATCAATAAAGGGGCCTCACAGTGGCGCAGTGGGTAGCACGTTCGCCTCACAGCAAGAAGGTCGCTGGTCGCTGGTTCGAGCCTCGCCAGTTGGCGTTTCTGTGTGGAGTTTGCATGTTCTCCCTGTGTTGGCGTGGGTTTCCTCCGGGTGCTCCGGTTTCCCCCACAAGTCCAAAGACATGCAGTACAGGTGAATTGGGTAAGCTAAATTGTCCGTAGTGTATGAGTGTCAATGGGTATGTATGGATGTTTCCCAGAGATGGGTTGCAGCTGGAAGGGCATCCGCTGCGTAAAACATATGCTGGATAAGTTGGCGGTTCATTCCGCTGTGGCGACCCCAGATTAATAAAGGGACTAAGCCGAAATGAAAATGAAATGAATGAATCAATAAATTAATTGAAAATGGGACTAAAACTAAATATGATGTGTTTAAAAAATGACAATGTTAGATTTATACATTTAGCATTATCAGCAACAGTAGCGAAGATCATTTTTCACAGTATTAAATATTTATTCATTCATTTTCCTTCGACTTAGTGTCTATTTCAGAGGTCACCACAGCAGAATGAACTGCCAACTATTCCAGCATATGTTTTACACAGCAGATTCCTTCAAGCTGCAACCCAGAATTGGGAAACACCCCCACACACACACACACACACACACACACACACACACACACACACACACACACACACACACACACACACACACACACACACACACACACACACTATATATAAACAATTTTGTTTATTCAATTCACCTGTACCACATGTTTTTGGACTGTGGGGAAAACCAGAGCACCCGGAGGAAACCCACATGAACAAAGACCAGAAATGCCAACTGGCCAAAAAAATGGTCCGATCCATGACTCAAAAAACCATAATGTAATCCGAACAGTGAGATTTGTGATCCGTTACACCACTACTGAAGACAGAAGGTCTGTTTTGGTATTTGTCTAAACTTTGAAAGTCTCGGGACTGTTGTTGTCCATAGAGGATCAGAGAGCTCCCAGATTCCATCTTAAATATCTTCATTTGTATTGTGAAGATGAACGAAGGGTTTGCAATTATTAACATAATTAACATTTTTGGGTGAACTATCTCTTTAATCAAAAGCACATTTATGCACATTTTAAGATTTTTTTTTTTTATCAAATCTTGCAATCCAGCATTTTAAAGCACCAGACTCCCAAAACCGGCACAGCTTGTGACTACAGTACATCGATTAGGAAGTAGTTCAGAAAGTTCCTGTCTAAAAACCCCCAGTTGAGTCTTAAAGTGAGTTAGGAGCCAGTCAGGGAGGGCACTTAAGGCTGATTTGGGATGCCTGCGGTTAATCTTTCCACCTGTGATTACCACCCAACTGCCCTACTAAGAATTCAGCTGAAAGGTAACAGTTTAATTAAAGATTACGTTTGTGTAATGAAAAGAGAACATGCTGAGAGAACATCATTGGAAATATCTCATCTAAGACACACTCGTGCAGTTCAATCCAGCGCATGTATGGCCAATCAGAAATTCATTCATCGCTCGCATTAGGAGAAGACCATCAGTGTGATTAACGATCATTTTCTATCAATAAACGACTGATTGCTGCTCTGTTCTGAAGTATAACAGCCGGCCCTATAGGTGCAACAGATTGAGCTGGTTGGAATTTTTAATTGGGGGTGAATGGAGGTATTCTTGTTGAGCACAGCTGGGTGCAGATGAGTCTATAGATTGTGTCTAGATGTTTCTCCGATTGCATGTATACTGTTCATCCTTACATGAGAGCGCGACATAAGAACCGTTCTCCTGAGAGCGAAAGAGAGACCTCAACACGTGCACCAAGATGCATTTAAAGATCATGTCTCTGCTTTTCTACATCCCATACCACCAGAAATCAATTGAAGAGTGTGGTTTAGGTTTAGCACAGCGCACATTCGAGACCAATTTAAAACCAAACCTGAATTATCCAGTAGAAATCAGAATTATTTTATTAACAATGAACAAATTTTGCCCAGTGATTACTGTGAATGAGAATAAAAGTCCTTCTCAGCTCACAACCTCTTTTTAATCATTTAAACTCTGCTAAAAAAAGAGCTTGCATTTCAGTTAAGCAATTTTGTAGTTGAAAGAGAATTTTCTAAACTGACATTAATGTTTAATTGCTTTGCAGCGTGTGAAATGTCTCTTGAATATGTGCAATACATTAAAAAACACTGTTGTCTGGGAAGAAACGTATTGATGATCTTTCCTTCTGCAGACAATCCGAGCATATCTGCTAGACTGCAAAATGTTGTTGTATATTTTAATGTTAAAAATAATTGCAAAAAATACTTTACATGAGAAGCAAAATTGCATAAAATATAATTATTTAGTAAGAAACAAATTCTTTTTCAAATTAATTAATTTTAATTGTGAAGCAACATTGACTTTAAGTAATTTATTTTTATCTGCATAAGTCATTTTATTTTTCCTGCTAAATATCTCAAAGTGGTTATATTCAAGTGTTATATCCAAGATCAATAGTACTTGTGTCTTATTTTAAGCATTTGTGCATTTTCCACACAATTCATTAATGTTTTTCCAACACAAATTGATTAGGTTAACTTAACAAAGTGGATTGAACAAAAAACAATTAAGTTGTGGTTAAAAAAAAATCACAAAGATTGAGCCCTTTCCACTTATTTTAGATAAGTAGTTTGAACAAGCACAAACCCTTTTTTGACTGTATACATTAATCAAATATTTTTGGTTTAAGTAAACAATAACAAAAACAATTAAGTCTTTTACATTGTTTCTTATTAACTTTTTTAAATTACTATTTCTATTTTAAGATAACTATAATAGGAGATTTTAAAAATACTTAGATTTTTGGAATTATTATTTGAACTTTTTTAATTATTCATTAATTTTTCTTTGGCTTAGTTCCTTATTTATCAGGGGTCGCCACATCGGAATGAACTGCCAACTATTTCAGCATATGTTTTATGTAGCGGATGCCCTTCCAGCTGCAACCAATTACTGGGAAACACCCATACACTCATTAACACACACACTCATACACTGCAGTCAATTTAGTTCATCCAATTCCCTTATACTGCATGTCTTTGGACTGTGGGGGAAACTGGAGCGCCCAGAGGAAACCATAAACAATAATAATAAATATTAATATTAATAATAATAATAATAATAATGAGAAGAAGAAGAATAGATTTAAAAACAACTCAGAAATTAGTGAATTACAAAGAAATAAAAAGTAACAAATTGAATTACTATCAATTTTGAAAGTAGAAAGACTAAACAATTTTCTTGCTAAATGTACTCCAGAGCTAGTGTTTTACTCCAACGAATATTTTAACAGCTTACCTCCACAATTGCTGTCTGAGTGTAAAATGACCAGAAAATCACCAGTCGTCTGGGCATGATACATCTTGCTAGAGAGGGACCAGAAGTGTGCAGATGTTTGTGAACTGTCATTTTCCCTGTGTGGCCTGTGCTGGCTTTGAGCAGACGGTAGAAAGGATCCACAGGGCAGCAGATCTGTCGGGTTTACAGCAGAGAGAGCTGGCCCAAGCGAGAGCCTCTTTCTCCTAGTTGTTATCATGAAAGAGACAGACTCTTCTCACACTCCTCAGCCTGGCACTCCTGGACACTGTCCCAAGTGTCCACCCAGCTCCGAATCTGAGCCTGCGAAACAGAGAATGAGGAGACAATGATGTCGCAAGGGAAATAACAGAAGCTTGAAGAGCAGCGGAGCAGATTTATTCTGAAATGCAGTAGAATCAGGTCACGTTTGCACTTTCGGTGCACCTGTACAGTTTTAATGCGACCACTAGAGAGCTTGCCGGGTGAATCGAGAGGGTTGGTTGTTAGTTAAGTCAAGACACTTAGGGTTTATATAACCAATTTACATAATTTTCGACTACAAAAATCTGAAGTTCAGAATTATTGTTTATATTAGAGGCAAAGGTTTTTTTACTGAGTGAATTTTGAAAATCTCTTTTTTTATCACTTTTTATTAAGACAAATCTTGTAATAATCGATAAGAATAAAAGTGAAGTTTGTTGAATGTATAAAAGTGAAGTTTGTTGAATGCAAGTGCTGAGATTTATGGTTCAGCGCAGGATACAAATCAAATTTAGTCAAAAAAAGGCTAGTCAATCTTCGAATTGATAAAATGTGACAAGAGAAACACTTAAAGGATTTAGTTTATCATTTACTCACCCTTCACTTGGTCCAAACCTGTTCCACATCCACAAAAGTTTGTTTTTCCCATTATGGAAGTTAAGGGTTACAGGTAATCAACTTACTTCAAATGATCTTCTTTTGTGTTCAATAGAAGAAAGAAAGATTTAGAATCACTTGAGAATGAGTAAATAATGAGTACATTAAAATGGTGGTCCACTACAATATGAACATAAACAACATCTCTGAATGTAAGACACTCAAAGTTCAATGGAGATGTTGGCTTTTATAAAATTAGCTTAGCAAAGCCTTCAGCAAACCAATTTTGGGGACTACAAAAAAATACATCACGACTAGTGAGATTATAATGCTTCAGGTTACGCGCATTCACCATGTGCATACACCTTGCGCAGCAACAGGGCGTGGCCAGATGCGCTTTAATGTTATAGCAGAGAAAGCTAAAATGTCATCCAAAAGCTGCTATTTTCACAGAGCTTCTAGTGTTTCTAAATTTGGGCTACCAAACGACACAAAGACAAAAGTGCTTACAATTTTAATTACATTCCAGAGAATTATAATATACAGCTTGCATTTGACAAAGGAGAACTTCCAAAATCTCTCTCAGCTCAGTGCTTGATTCGGTTAAAAACTTCTCCAACCGACGAAGCTGTGGATTGTGAGCCACAACCTGTAAGTGTTTTTATTTGTTAAAATTGATCTATTAAATGCAGTTTCTAGCGCTAGCGGTATTTTGTAGTGAGCATGTAAACAAGGATGTAAACAATGGGAAATGCTGTTTGGCACCGCTAACAATTTAGCTATAAATTCATATTTATCTGTCAAACCGCTGTAAACACACACAATTTTCAGAAGCGTGTGCAGTGTCTTTCTATGCGTCTCTAATTATGCGACAGCTTTCCGTTCATTCTACATCTCAAATAACAAACTCGCAAAAGATATGAGAACGTTTCATATTACTTACACATGCTTATTCCGAATATATGTGAAAGACACTTGTCAGATTTTATTTTAGAGAGCAGGTGTGAGGTGTGCTCAGGCATGTGCACTTAATTTTATGTCTGATTCAGGTAGCTAACGCTGCTAACAGCTTCTCTGTTTACACATCGCTAATGCGCGTGCTTGTAGGGGCGTGCTTGTAGTGGTGACGCGAAGCCGATCCGCGAATCACAGCACATTATGTTGGTTCACCAATCAGAGTCTCTTTAGGGCGGGCCTTTCGGAGGAACTAGGAAAATGACATTCGTTTTCATGTTAGCCTAGTAGTTGTATATAATCAAAGTAAGATATATGAAAAAATTATGTGATTTTCTACAAGTGAAGCATGAGCACACATTGCTTTGCATCTTAAAAACACAACCAAGCCTTAAAAATACACTGTGGACCACCGCTTTAAAATATTTGGGTGAACTATCCCTTTAAAGGTGTATTTTGGATGTTTTCTTCATATTAGACTAAACTAAAGTGTTAGTGACATGTTATAGCAGCACTGAGAATTGAAAAAAGGACTCAATCCTGGACAATCAGTGAAGGTTGGGGTCACTGAAACTCCCAGAGAGGGATTTAGTTGGATTCTAGAGGTGCGAACAGGAGTTATAGTGAATAAAAGGAGAGATTCAAGGACAGCTGGGTCAGCGACCGAATGAATATTCTTTGAAAGCATAAGAGGGATTCTTTGATAGAAGAGGTGTGGGAACGAACAAATGAGCTGAATTAAAATGTACAATAGTGAGACTGCATGTGAATAAACGAAAGGGCACAAAAGTGTGCAATGAAGCAGATTCAGTGCATGCATAAAATAAAATATAAACCATTTGTATTTATCCCAAAGCTTACACAAGACTTAGTCTTAGATTCAAAACATAGATAGAGTAGATAGGGGTCCAAAAACACCCCCAAAGCTTAAATAATCATCATATGCCTCTTCATGAGTTTGCATTTTGTTCAGTAATGTAATGACTGCCAATTGTTTACTAAATGTCACTAGATGACATTACACCAGTGTTTTTCAGGAACTATATACGCCTTTCAGGAAGTCACTAGATGATGTTCTATTAAAAAAAAAAACAGGCTCAGAAAAATGTTAAATCTAACAACAAGTTGGCAACGCTATCTTGTTTCTTTTCTTGTTTTTGAATGGAGGTTTTGTAATATTTAGATGTGCCCTCTCTAAAAAAACAGTGAAAACATCTCTATGAGTGATGTGTATGAACACTACATAAATTATACACTTGTTGAAACACATTTGGAGTTCTTGACAACCAAAACTTGAATCCTGTACTACAGGGATGTGCTGTATTTGTTTAGTGTTTCTGTATAAAGTAACTTCAACATGTACTAGCCTGGCATGCAGAATACAGTCTTTTTTATTAATGTCTTTGAGGATTCATGTGAAAAAGGATTACTTTGTCATTTACAATAGAAACTTGAAAATGAATCGTTTTAGCACACTGATGTCATGTAAAAGTACCCGTGTTACTCCTTCATTCCCAAATGAACATGTACTGTACTCTGAATGTAGTGTGTATCTACATGTTGATTTAAGTCTTGTAAGGTTGATACAAGTTCTGTTTACTTAAACTAATGTGATCAGCTGTAATTAGTTTCTAATTAAGCTTTGCTCATTTTAATTAACCACGAGAAGTGTTTGCCTAAAGTTTCAATTTGCAGTCTTCACAGTTTTTAATCACATTTTACTCGATAATTTCAACATTTATTTAAAGAAAACAGACAGAAAACAGTGTGAAATCCATTTTTTAGGGGCACAGTTTAGTAATTATAAATATTTAAAACATTTAAATCGCACAGTCCACAGAAACCTCAAGTCATTCTTCACCTCAAAACGCATCTCGCCATGTTTCAAAGACTCGAGGACGAACGACTTGAATTAGTGCGATGTGACTTGGACCGCTTTCAAAGCACTAGCCTTGGCCCATGTCTGGTTTGTATCGCTCACTCTTATTTGCCAAGAGCCCTGCTGAGAAACTGATGGTGTACAAACTCGTCTCTTATTTTAGGGCCCTGACGGAGCTGTTGAAGCAGCCAGGCGAGGCCGGAGGTGTGGACAGAGGCGGAGGACACCACCCCATCGGCTCCAACGGCATCTCCGGCAGGTCAATGCGCACCAACAACGGTGAGTCAGAGCCTCTGCTGAGAGCAAACACAGACACTCGCAGGTGTAATGAACGGCAAGGAAAATATCGTGATCATCACACGTTCAGTGTTGAGGTGTAAAGGAGCCTTGGCGGGTTGCTTGGTTTTCTGTTTTTGTTGCCAATGCTCGAAGGTGAGCCTGCAGATTTTGGCTATTTCAGTATGTGACAATTTCAAATAGGCAGGTTAAAACACTTTTATTTAAGCTTAATATGCAGTGAGATTTGTTATTAGACAGTAATTTAGTGGTTCTTTTAAAACGTTGCTGTTTGTTTTGAGCAGACTTGAATTACAACGTTGGCTTGATGTCACTTTGGGGCTGGACTACACTCTTGACCGGCCAATTAGAAATATAGAAAAAGATTCTTACAGGATGTTAATCCATCAAATGGTTTTAAGACAATGGTGGGAAGTATTTTTCACTTTACTGTACTACTTGAGTACATATTACAAGCATCTGCATTTTATCAGCTTCATTTATTTATTCATCTATTTAATTCATGTAGTCACTGCATAATCGTAACAGGATAATCAATTTTGTCAAGGAGCTGAATCTTGTGAGGAAACCTGTTAAATTGGTTTAGAAATCGAACAAATAATTTGTGAACTAGGCAGATCTGCATCTTTAAGTCTGCAAGTTAACACCTCATGGATTCAAATGATTCATTTAGAGTGAATCTACAGTAATTGATTCACTGTGTTCTCAAGCCTGACTCAAGATTAACAAGAGAATAAAATAAAGAGAAAAGGAGATTCTCTGATCTTGAGAGCTTATGACTGACGGCACAAAATGTAAGTTACTAATTTTAGGGTTTATGTGTTGATTGTCATGATTGACAGTTGTCTGTGAAATAAATCTTTTGTAAAAGTTTAAGTTGTTGAAGTCCACTCTGCACGACCATCATAACTAAACATAGTAACAAATGAATGCCAATGCATCTGTAGCCG
Source organism: Danio choprae (assembly GCA_903798125.1). Lineage (NCBI taxonomy): Eukaryota > Metazoa > Chordata > Actinopteri > Cypriniformes > Danionidae > Danio > Danio choprae. Next base: position 10,761,168 of record CAIGQW010055694.1, on the reverse strand, counting down.
CTATAGTACAAAATGGATATAAAACTAGTACAGCTGCCCTATGTTAAATCTTTGTTTTTAATTTTCTGTAGCACGTTTATATTTATCAGAGCACATTTAGTATTTATTTTTTGTTATATACCAGGCTATATTAAATATTTTGTTATTTTCAGTTTTTAATTTCAGTTTTTGGCATTATTATTAAAGAAATAGTTCTCTCAGAGATGATTTTATTTTTATCATTTTCTCACCCTCCACTTATCCCAAACACGTGTTGTTTGAGTTATTTTTCTTCTGTTAAACCTAAACAAGATATTTTAAAGAATCCTGGAAACCAGTAACGTTTGACTTCCATAGTATAGATTTTTGGATGTCATTGCTACCAGTTTCCAACATTCTTCAAAATCGTCTAGTGTGCGTAAAAGGTGAGTAAATTTAGATTTTTGGGAGAACTATCCCTTTAATATACAGTTTGGTTATCAGTGTATGACCAGCCTGATTTTTACAAGGAAATGTAACTGAGTAAGAGTTCAGTCGTATGAGAGGTACAACTTTTAATACTAAATTGTATAAATGAGATTGTACAAATTCATATGAATTAGCCACTAAATCAAAAACTTACGAATAGCCGTGAGATAGGATTTGAAAATAAAATGCATATTTTTACTAAATAAAAAATAATAATAATAAAGTACTTTTTACATTTAAACCGTTTTTAAGTGACTTAATTTTTTTTGAAAAGTACTTGAATTGTGTAGTTGATCCAGCACCGTTGTCAGATACACATCAGCAGACAACATTACAGAAGCCTTAACAGGCCATCACCTTTCGACTCTGTGAGGCAACTGAAGCGGATTGAGGGAGTAATTAAATTTGCAGATATGAGAGGTCCTACTGCTGCTCCCCTCTCAGCCTTGGAAGAGGAAGTGGCTTAACGAAGCAACTGTGCTAATTAAGGCATAATTAAGAAACTTCAGCCAAGACCTGCTGATCAAGAACACACTGTCCTTCTGTCTGAGAATTAGGGACCCATTTATCTCTCTATCTTGCGCTCGCTGTTCATCACAGGTGTGAGTTTTCCTTGGGAATGTGAGAGTACGCACTGTGCCAATGTTTCTGCTGCTGCTTCTTTTATCTTCTGTTTTCTCAGTCCGCCTCTTCAAAGAGAGTTTAATTAAGTGCTCATTAAAGCAGCTTGATCACGGTAAGGGTCACAAGTGTCTAAGAACAATCCATCTGCAC
>CAIGQW010055694.1:10712798-10744947 GCA_903798125.1 Danio choprae | reverse complement strand
ATGAACTTTGTAATAATATTTCATTGTTTTGTTGTTTAACTAATAATTATTTGGTCAAAGAAATGTAGGTGAGCAAAGACCTCAAAAAACTTTATATATTTTAAAGATTTTTTATTTTAAATTATACCGACCACTAAGTTTCGAACATCCATCTATCTTCCCAAATCTTTCAGCAGCTTGTATCAAGGGACCACATGCTAATACACTCGTATACACACGCACACACACACACACACACACACACGCACTCACACTTTTTCTCGCTGTCAGTTACACGCTTCAGTCTGTGTTATAAACCCCCAGATGTACATTACAGCATTTCACTGAAACCCTAATGCTCAAGAATATGGAAAATAGCAGCAAGAAATATGCTAATTAATGCAAACATCTGGGTACTGCCATATCCCAATTGATCTGTCCTGCTTGATTCTGTTCCATATTGTTTGAGTTGGCGTGCCTTAATAAGCATTTCCTGCTCTAACAAAGAAACCATTCATGATCGGCTACACAAGATACAACTGAGGAAATTTAACAAAGAGCTAGGCTTTTAATTTTTTTCACAAAGAAATATGAGTGGCTCTTGTCCATGTAAAACTGGCATGGTGCTACGGTTTTCTATGTGGTTTCCGGGGTGTTGCCATGTGGCTTCTAGGGTGATCTGGATGGTTTCCAGAGTGTTGCTATGCAGTTGTTGTTTGACTGGGTGGTTTCAATTATGTTGCTATTGTTGTTGATGGTAGCATTGGTGGTCTAGGTGGGTTAAGGGGTGCCACTATATAGTTGTTTTAGGATCTGCAGAGTCTTGCTAGCTACAAGGGTTTTCATGGTGTTTCTATGTGATTGCTAGAGTAGTCTGGATGGCTTTAAGGGTGTTGCTATGTATTGTAGTTTCAAGGGACTTCTGGGGGATTTTCAACATGTTTTTATATGGCTAAATGAAAGGAAACATTGATTTTCAAGAAGTTGCTATGCAGTTTCTAGGATGACCCCAGTGATACTGTTGCTATGAAGTTCAAGAGGGGTCCATGTTGTTTCCACCATGGCAACATTAATCAGTTGTGAGGTGGTTTCCAAAATGTTGCTATAGGGTTGCAAGTATAGTGAGGGTGGTTTCCATTGTGTTGTTCTAAATGGTAATCAGTGTGTTTCTAAGTGGCATAGAGTATGTTTAGAATGTTGCACAGCAATTTTTAGGGTGAATTCTACCAGTACAACATTACATAGATTCTAGGGTGTCCTAAGTGGTTTTCAGGTGTTGTTATGCAGTTTCTAAAGTGGCTCAGGTCATTTTCACCAAGGTAGAAACATTATGGAGTTGTTCGCAAGTTCTGGATGGGTTCCAGTGTATTGCTGGTCTGGTTTATTTCCATGGTGATATGGTGAAAGAGCAGCATTTAATACTAGACCAGATCACTGTTAGCTTATTTTGCTTAAAATGCTGCTGATTTGATAGAAAAATATCTTGGCTAACTTGAAGTCAAGAGCAACAGGCAATTTTTTCCAGCTTTGGCTAAACATTTATAATGCCATATCCTAAAGTCTATTAACACAAATCTAACCCTGTTTTTTTTGTTTAGTTTTTCTCGAAGATGCTCACCAACTTCTAAAACTTGCAGAAATCAAGTATAGAGTGTTTTGTTTGCAATTTTATTAATTGTTAATATAATTCATGTTCAAAAGGACAATGGACAATGAACAATGTCAATGAACTTTTGATCACATTGTGTTTATTTTGGCCCCTAAAATTTGGCCTTTATATACGCCTCTGTTAGTGTGTGTGTGTGTGTGTGTGTGAGTGTTTGCGTGTAAAGTCGCTAAATGCATGTTGGAAGCAGTAAACTGTGTCAGGGTGTGTGTTCGGGCTCAGATCTGGGGCCAAATGAGGTTGTTTGGCTAAAAAAGTTTGTGTGTGTATTAGAGAGCCAGTGCAGTCACAACCCATTACTGTCACTTCTGATTATTCGTCAAATTATATCAGAGGCAATTCAAGTCAATTTTAAATGTGTACTTAGAGAGGTGTGACAAAGAAGCAGATCACACACGCAGATCACACACGCAGATCACACACACACACACACACACACACACACACACACACACACACACACACACACACACACACACGGCCACATGTCCACAAGCACACGCAAGTGCACTACACAAACTCAATTCCACTTTTGAAGAGATAAACCTAGGCAATGCGGCCTTGTCTTCGTCGCACTCTCCCTTGTGGCAGTCAACATTACTTTTGCATATTAGGTTATTTTACCCTTTCTTTATCTCTTTTTTACTCTCTCTCTCTCTTTTGCTTTCTTTCTCTCTCTCATCCTTGCCGTAAAATGCTCTTCAAAGCCTTAAAGGGCTGGACAGTAATATTTAAAAAGCTAAATGAATATGCATGTTGATTGCGCTTTCTTCCTGAGTGGGATGATGCATTATTAATGTGAAGTGGTGCGTTTTCCGTGGCGAGCCTTGTGTGTGTTTGATTGCATTTTCCCCTGAGGGACTGCCTTCCCCTCAGAGAACACAAATCTCCAACTCCAGTCGAGCGGATCTACGCATGGATATCAAACGCTTTCTGTGCCATACTCATTGTTCACTTCAGTGAGAAACCACTCTACAAAAAGTTTTGTGAAGTCTGTCTGAAAAAGTAAAGCCGAAGCTCCCATGGAACGATCAAAACTGCTGAAAAACTCCTTTTATATACGGCAAATAGAGATGATTTAGTCTGTAAAGTTCAACATTCTTCCCTCTGTCTCTTCAGTGTGATTGGCCATTGATTCCTGACCTTTACTTTCAGAAAGTGTTACAGATTTCAGCTCTCTTAATGCCCTGTAGCCTGACTAGACAGAGAAGCAGTGTGAATGATATCTAGAGACGAAGTCACTTAAATAATTATGAAAAATAGAATTAAGTCATGTTCTTTATCAAAATATGTATTAATAATTTCACAATATTATAAACAATTAAATTATATTCAAATACTTAATTATACTTAAACAATGCACTTTTAATCATTTGTTTTGTATATCAGTTAATCAAATAAATAAGAGACCAGCAATCATCACAGTGACTTATGATAATGAATATTCTCTTCGTTAATGGATCATTCAATGTTTTAGATGAATGTTTTATAATACAATTTCTTTTAAAATAATAAAGCTAACAATAAAGCTATTAATAATTATCATATATGTATAATATAACATTTTATAACATTTATTAAAATGTGTTATCAATATTTTTATAATATTACATTTAAACATTTTTAAAATTATGTTTATTTTAGGTTGATATTAGATATCAGTTATCAGACAAATAATAATAATAATAATAATAATAATAATAATAATAATAATAATAATAATAATAATATAAAGCAATACTGGATAATTGTCAAGTAATGGATAATGTATATTTAGGCCATTATACTTGAAGAATAAATCTTGACAGGCTTATGATCTGTTATGATCTCGGCTTTATTTTGCTAAAACACCTAGATCTACATTATTCCGCTTATAACGCTACTTGCCACAAAAGTAAATAAAAACTGTTATGAGCTGTAATCATTTACTTACCTAAACTAGTTTTTCTTACATATTCACAAATAAACAATTACAAAATGAAACTAAGCATTTCATTTCATTCATTCATTCATGAAAATGAATGAATGAATGAATGAATGATGTATTACTCAATTGCAAAATGGCACCAGACCATTAAGAACAGCTTTGTGACAGATAAGCCTATAAATATGTATATGAATATACTCACATCTAGATCATTTGTAGTACATAGATGAGTGTTATTAGTTTCAGCAGTTGTTATCTTGGAATAACATAACTTGGAATGTTATCACTGGCCAATCCGAATCAAGTATTCCAGAGAGCTGTGTAATAAATATGAACAGAACAGGTTTTAGCCTCAGCCAGGCTCCACGTGGCTCAGACAGTGACTATACTATGACATCATATCCAGTCCAATGCAAATCCATTAGTATTCTTTGCTAATTTACTCCATATCTAAGAATAATTAGATCCCTTGTGTACTTTCTAAGCCAGCGATGACAAAACACTTTGTGACTGACAAACAATTTGTAAATAGACGTACAGAAATCAGTTGAGACTGAAATTGATCAATACGGCAGCACTCAAAATATCTAAAAATCCTTGCTGATTATTAACCAAATTAGGGATCTACAACACAGTTTTTCTCCTCGGTCTGTCCTTTGGTCAGTGTCCGCATCTCACCAGGTTACTCACTGCAGTTATCGTCATGCAGTTATTATTAATTATGACACAGACGTCAGACTCCCATGAGGACGAGGGGCCGCGACAGAGAGCTACAGCTCGATAGCCATTTAGCAGTTCATTAAGTTACGTAACACCAGACCGAGAGGAGCGCGGGTCGCCCACCCATTACTCCACCATCTACGATGAGAAATGAGCAATGGAAAAAATAATGGCGTACAAAGAGAGTTGGGGCAAGCAATATTTTTTAAAGGCCACATATCATGAAAATTTGTCCTTTTCTCTCCTGTGTTTAAGTACTGTAATCAGGTCCCAGTGCATCAGTTTGCTACTGTTCCGACCTACACTGTAAAAAATATAAACACAAATAGTCAAGGCAACAAATATTTTTATTTGCTTTAACTTATTTTAATAAGATAATTAGGTTTCAACTAAATTGTTTAAGTTACACAAAGTTTAGTTTAATACTTTTAGTCAGTTTGATTTATGTAAGTTGGGATGACTAGAAGTTAATTTGATTCAGCTAAACAATTTAAGGTAGCAAGGATTTTTTACAGTGTACAAAATGTGATAAAGGGCAAACTAATGACTTTGCTTTGGTAAGCATTTTCCTGCTTTTTTATGCTGTCTAAACCACAGAAAACAAACACAAAAGCTGTTAAGTCATATAGAGAATGGCTTAGCAAGCAGGAAAAGATGTAATATTTTGGCAAACTGAATTTTATAATTTCTCTTCTGCTTGATTTATAAAATTTAAGCAGACTATAGTACTCTAAGGGCCAGTTTCACAAACAGAGCTAAGTTTAAGCCAGGACAAGGCCTAAAGCACATTAGTGTGTATCTTGAAACTTTTCTATGACACTGACATATATTTTTTTTTATTTTGTCACTGCACTTATTTATTTATTTATTTATTTTAGATAAGACAGCTCATACATGCAATTTATTTTCGGACTAACCTTAAGCCTTGTCTCTGAAACCGGAGTTTGGTAAAGTTTATTTTATTTTTTTGGTTCGACTTGTTAGTACAGCTCAAAACATGACGATAGCGGATAATTTTCATCAGCGGTAATCAGCAAAATATGCATATTTTGTTCAGTTCAGTGGCATTGTTTACTTTCTACTCTCCAATACAGACAATTTTTGACAAATGTTGTAAAAAACAAAACACTCAGTAAAGTCTAGAAGGGATACAGCTGTGAATGCTTGGGCACGCGCACATCAATATAGCATAATTCTTTGTGACACTATGCAACAATAATGACGATTTAAACATTACTGTGAAGGGTAGAATAGGTTTAGGGTTGGGGTAAGGGTAGACATTAATACAACACAATGTAGTGGGTAATTTAATAAATAATATAAATAATTCTTATTAACTTTCAGCCAGAGCTGTATCCCTTCACTGTAAAAAAATCTTTGCTGCCTTAATTGTTTTAGTTAAATCAAATTAACTTTTCAAGTCATCTCAACTTAAACCAATCAAACTGACTAAAAATATCAAGTAAAACTTTGCATAACTTGAAACCTGATTAACTTAAAATAAGCTAAAATAACACAAAAACATTTGTAGTCCTGATTTATGTCACATTATTCTTTACAGTGTTCTATCAATAACCTGAAAACATTGTGTAAATGTTCCATCCTCTTCTGGAAAGCAGTGGCAGCTCATTTGCATTTAAAGGGACACACTAAAACAGCATGTTTCCGCTCACACCCAAATAGGTGTAAATTCGATCAATTGTGAGGTAATATATTATGACATATCATGGGGACACCAGAGATGCATTTGACATCTATATGGTGCATTTAAAAATGTGTTCTCTTCATTTGATATTTGAGTATACTGCGATAATGACAGAATAATATCTGCAAATAACTATAAAAGAAAGAGAGTGCGATAGAAAGGTTGGGGTGAGGGGCAGATACAGTGTGAGACACAGTGATGTCTGTTTTCATCAGAGTCTGATCTCCACGTCTGCGTGTAATGGAGTTTAGATTATTAGATTACAACTGCAGCCTGACCACAGAAGCATCGCTCAGAGCCTCGTGCTCCTAATGTCAATCCACCAGCGCAAGAGCTTGGAACAGCGCGGACTTCCAGGCATTGTGCGCTGGCAGAGGAATCCTCTCCTCAGGCAGAAAATTCACCCTCGCAGCTGATCTCAGAGCAGTATTCATATAGCCCTCTAAACAAGTGCCCTGAACAAGAATATGCATGGATTGGGAGGTAAAGGATACACTGCGTTCAGGTCAAAGTTCAACAATGGCTTTTAAAGCAATGCATGTTCTGACTACATTGGCGGACAATATATCTTATGTTAAGGGTGAACTCTTTTAATTATAAAGATCTTTTTAATTTAAAACATTTTAAAAAATTATAATAAAAGAAGACTTGCCAACTTAAAACAATTCTTAAATCAAGATACATTTACTAGAGTAACAAAATGATTTAAGTTATACAATTTTTAGCTGTTTTTTGAAGTTGAAATGACTTGTAATGTTTACCATTAAAAATGTATGTTACCTGTAAGTTAATAAGGTTTCAACACTATTATTTGAATAAAAAAAGTTGAACTTGATGTTTTAAGTTTAATTAAAGCAAGTTGAAATGACTTGTAATCTACAGTTTCGAACAGTTTTCACATTGAATCTGTAGTGACACATCTACTATATAGAAAATATTAACTTGAAAACCTGATTTGCATGCAAGACTGAGCACCATTTGACCAGTCTCAATTACAAACTGACATTCTTTATTAAGCCATCGAATTAAAGAGAGTCAAATCTGTGTTGTTAATTAAAGAATCTCTCGACTTGATTGAGTGTTTTCCCAGACCCATTCTCCCTCACTGCATAACAAACAGAGAAACTAAAATGAATTGCTAAAACTCAGGAGAAGCTGAGAAAAGATGCAGTTGTCACACATTTAATTGTTGGAAGTCTGACACTTCTATTCTGGAACGAGCCTCGGGAGAGAAACACCAGATCGAAGTGGAGCGTTAGAGATCTCTTATCCTATACGTCTTTATTCTGGAGACAAACAAATAAAAAAATGCAACTGAATACAGTCAATGATGAGATTAATTTCAAATCAAAGTTTTTATATTTAAATATATGTAATAATAATAATAATAATTATTATTATTATTATAATTACTTACATTTATATAGCGCTTTTCTAGACACTCAAAGCGCTTTACACATTGGGATTGGATCTCCTCATCCACCACCAGTGTGCAGCATCCACCTGGATGACGCGACGGCAGCCATATTCAGCCAAATCAGAAATCAACAGGAAAACAGTAGAATTAACCATCTTCAATGGTGTGAGGCTTGTTGCTACGATGCAAGTTCAACTCAACTATAAGCAGAGATTCTGAAGCCAAACATTGAAAAAATGAAAAGGAATGGAAAGAAGTGAAGTGAAGGAACAGACAGAGATCTGATGTTGTGAAAGAGATTAAGATGGTGTGGAGTTTGACAGGGCTAGGTCTAAATCAGCTGTGCTGGGACATGAAAACAAGGCTCTTTCATTTGCATAAAACATGGTGTATTTATAAAATATATGAAGTTGTTTAGTAGTAGCAGTTTTCAATCCATAGACTTTAAGTCTTTACCGGATTCTAATTAGTCAAGACATGAAGAAACAGCTTTAAAATGTGACTATTCAAAATAAAAGGCTGTTGATATTTTTGAAAAAATAAACTAATCGATCAATCAATCAATCAATCAATCAATCAATCAATCAATCAATCAATCAAATCGTTCAATCAAATCATTTTAAATACTTCCAAGTTCCAATGAGTCAGTAGTTTTGCATTCATTATCAAGCTTCAAAAGATTGTAATTCATTCTTTACCCTCCCACCTCACCCAAAAAGTCTGTAATCTTATGACTCAACTTAGAAATGCTTTGTTTGATCTCTAACTTTGATCTTTTTAAAGAGACAGTTCACCCAAAATTTTTAATTCTGTCATCATTTACTTTAAACTTTATATGTTCCATACCAGTTTGAGATTTTTAAACACAAAAAAGATATTTTGAAGAATGTTGAAAACCTGTAACCACTGACATTCATAGTAGGAAAACCAAATACTATGGAAGTCAATAATTCCAGGTTTCCAGCATTCTTCAAAATATCTTCTTTTGTGTTCAACAGAAGAAATAAATAATAATAATAATAATAATAATAATAATAATAATAATAATAATAATAATAAAAATAATAATATCAAACCGGTTTGGGAGGTCGAGTAAACAATTTTCAGTTTTGGGCGAACTATCTCTTTAATTATCAATTGCAAAAATGATAAGCTGTGGAACACAAACACACAAATACACAAATGCATACACAAAAATGATGTCTGACAGCAAGTTAAAAGCAAATCTGGATTAGAGAACTAGCCCACTTTAGCCAAACGGAAACATCTTTTTCATAACACCACGTGTGATTGCATGCGCACAATTAACTCTTTAAAAAATGTGTCAGACGGCATCAATAAACACAATGTGCGTCTCATATGTGTATGAATCGGACATTATCTGTGGCCTGTGTCCATTTGCGGATTTAATTGCACGCATGTGAAGGTTTGTGTGTCTATGTGGTGTAACGATCCCTCCTGCCACACTTAATGTGCATACAGTACATGCATTAACACTAACATGCATACGTTAAGTGCATATATACAGACACAAAAGCAAAGTGATCTGACAGAATGGGGTCAGTGACCACACAGGCCAGCCCAAAGGGGAGGACACAGCATGCGTGTCCTAAATAACCTTTAGTGACCTCTGCACAGCATGTAGACAGCAGACACTCGCATGTACGGGTGACACTCGCATGTGTCTGCATCGGAAATGGATGCTAATTGCACACATGCGCAAACATAACCACAAGACAGAAACAAATGTGTTTTGTTTATCTCTATTAAGTTGCAATGACCTTATATTATATTTTAGGAAAGAGACTTTAGTAATCTCACATCTCCTATACAGTTTTTTTTAAATTAGCTGTCATTTTACTCACCGTTTGGAATCTAAGATGTAAGATTATTTTTTGTTTCAAGTAACTTTAGAGAAGATTCAGGAATAGGGCTAAAGGTAATGTTGTAAATGTAAGTAATATTCAGGTTCTTGCACAGACTAACCATTTTGCTTTGAAAAACTTGAATGTATCACCAAAAGCAGCGGGCAAAAGTCACAATTTTGTTTTGCTTGTATGTTTTCCTTATTTATTTATTTTTACTCTCAAAGTGCCGGCAGCCCTTGACTTGGATTACATGAATCACCAAAGACCACAGTTTCAGCTAAAAATCTTCTGTGACTAGTTCTAGTTCTACTAGAGAAAAAAAGTCACCTATTTACAATTTATTTATTTATTATTTGCAGTGGCTTATTTATTTATCTATATATGAGAATGAGGCAGCACGGTGGTGCAGTGAATAGCACGATCGCCTCACAGCAAAAAGGTCGCTGGTTCGAGCCTCGGCTGGGTCATTTGGCATTTCTGTGTGGAGTTTGCATGTTCTCCCCGTGTTTGCGTGGGTTTCCTCCGGGTGCTCCGGTTTCCCTCACAAGTCCAAAGACATGCGGTACAGTTGAATTGGGTAGGCAAAATTGTCTGTAGTGTATGTGTGTGAATGGATGTGTATGGATGTTTCCCAGAGATGGGTTGCAGCTGGAAGGGCATCCGCTGTGTAAAACATATGCTGGATAAGTTGGCAGTTCATTCCGCGGTGGCGACCCCAGATTAATAAAGGGACTAAGCCAAAAAGAAAATGAATGAATGAATGAATATGAGAATGAACTATATAGTCAGGATATTTGTATTATTTTATGATTAAAAATGTGTGTTTTATGTTAAGTTAGTGGGTGTTCACTGTTGTCCTTTACATGCACCCAAACATTTCTTATCAAATTCTTCCAAAATCATTTGATCTGAATGTTCCTGTCCAAATTAATATTTTAGAGCTACTTATTTATTGTTTCAACAGTGCCAACTGCCTACACTTTTATTTATACTTTAAGAAACATTACAGGTTGATGCATGCACATTACACAAGCATTTTGTTTTGATTTGATTTTTAAAAGTTAAAAAATATTTAGAAAACTATTTTATAACTAAATTATAAAAAATATTTAGAAAGTTTTATTCCAAAATCAACATGGCATAAAATGTTAAGACTTTTTTTTTTGCTGAAAGCAGAAATAAATACAAGCGCATTAAAACCAAATACACCTTTTCTTACCATGTAAAGCCTGACATACGGAACAAAAGTCAGTTTTGCTTGTATGGTGTGATATAGGGGCCTTATACAACAGTAAAAATATACATTACGAGCAAGATGCTGTTCTGAAATCTTTTCGGAAATCTTCTAAAGAATTTTATTTTATGTTAAGACAAAAAATCTGCATTTAAAATAAAGATATAAGGTACAACATATAGCTGAAAATGTAATATCTTAATGATCTCCACTTCATATTTTGACTGGGGAAAATGTGAAAGAAAAAAGAATTAATTATAAACTTAAGAAGTCTCTTTTTTTCAGTGTACATGCATAAAATATAAGTGAGAATTTGAATAAGACTGTAGTGTTACGTAAAAGCAGCCTACATTAACACAACACACACATTTATTTAAAGTGACTTCAAACTACAAACACGTGAATCAGCTGATGTGATCAGTCTGAAGTGAATCCATGACCTTGCTGTCACCTGAGCTCCAGCTTTAAGATCTTCCTCTGTCTGCATGCATGTCCTTCATTCCCCTTGCTTAAATGAACGGCAGGGTTTCTCCTTTACTGTATAATCACATGCACTCATCTCTTTAAAAATGTGCTCACTTTCCATTTACTAACGCACCCCTCCTTCTTGTGTCCCCTTCTCTTTTTCCTCACTCTTTCATTCCTCCTTGTCCTCTTTTCTCCACGCTTTCTCTCCTCCTCCAGAGCACAATCACCTGAATAACGTCACGCTTCCTCCTTTGAGTCCCGCAATGACTCTTTCTCAGCCACACAACAACCTGGGCTTCAACAAATACTCCTCTCTGAAGACCATGGGTAAGACACACACACACTAGCCTCTTTCATCTTCCACACATACTGTGCAGTTTTTCCCAGTAAATTACTGTTAAATGACCATTTTGTGATTAGGTGTGAACAGGATGCTTTATCATTCATATATATCCTTTATCATTCATATAGATTTATGTAAGAGTTTCTTTGTGATTTAGACTTTGTATCTTGCAATTTAGATTTTTATCTCAGAAGGTTACTTCTCGCAATTTAGACTTTCTTTTCTAAGAGTTTGAGTTTTAACCTAGAAAACTGAGTATATCTCTCATAATTCAGTTTATTTTTCATAATTCTGAGTAGATACTACTTTGTGGTTGTAACCTTTTTTTCAGAATACTTATACTTAATCAGAATTAACATATCACAAGTCTTCATGTATGTATCTCAAGTATAACTTGTTTCTTCCAATCCTGGTTGGATCCATGCGTTTTTTGCCAATTTCACTGAACTTTGAGAAGAAAAAAATTGTTAGATAGAAAAATAAAAGTGAGATATAAACTATACAGTATAGTGCAGGGGTGTCAAACCTACGGCCCGCGGGCCGGATCAGGCCTGCAAATGGGTTTAATCTGGCCCGCGAGATGATTCTGTAAAGTATAAAAATGAGCTGCAATTTTTCAATAAAAGAAACTGCTGTTCCAATTGTGTCCACTGAATGGAGCAATAGCAAACTGTTAATTTCATCCAGTCCAGAAGCCTGAATCAGCATCAGTTTGACAGCCTTCTCAGACAGAATGACCACATCTATGCCCTGCCATAACACACTGAGGTGTTCTCACAAGGAAACGTAACTATTTTATGTTTTGTCAGTTTAGTGGCTAATTTGTACGAGTTTAGTCGTATAAAAATGTACTATATAAAAAAGCCGGCGTGGCACCCAACCACAGCCCTAAACCCAACCATCATTGGTGGGTAAGCAAATCGTACTAAATTGTACGAATGAGATCATACGAATTCATATGAATTAACCACTAATCAAAACGTTACGAATTGCCGTGAGATCGTGCTGTCCTCAGGCCCCAACTTTATGATTTATGTTGATCGTATTAAAACAAAGAAAGCAATCTGAAATTGTTGTTTTTAAGTTATATTTATCATAAGTTATATATTTATATTTACCTGGTATAGTGAGACATATGAAAGCCATTACATTTTATACTTTTTATTCTGTGGTGTAAACCGGCTTCTGAACTAAAATGCTTACCCTTATTTTACTGAAGGAAGAAATTGGTGCAGCATTTAGTGTGTTTTCCAATTACTGACATCACAGAGTTTATAAATATCGGGTTCTACCAGTAAAAAACCCCCTGAAATATAGGTGAAAAACACATTTGTGCATTTACCGTAAAAGTCAATCTGGTCATTTTACAGTACTTTACCAGAACTACTTTGTGAAGTGGGCTAATATCCACACTAACAGCTTTTACATCCATTAATGTACACCATAAACGCCACGCACACATTCATCAAGGTCACTTTACCCACAACCACTGATTACCATTGCAAATGTTTCCCAGTGTCATTGACTGCAGGGTAAACACACAACCTCACGCATATATGAACATGATAATCACATATGCAAATATCACATCTCACATCAAGAAAAAAACCCTCACATGTTGTTAAAATCACAGCAACTTTACTGTCAGGTGAGTGAGAGCGCGTGCAGTACACATTCAGATATGCTAATGGACACAAGATAAGTAATGCAACCTTATCAATGTCAGTGAGGCTTGAAACAGACCAGCAGATTCACTAAACAACCCGCTAACCTTCATTCTTATTGCGTTTCCCCCTGAGAGATATGAAAATACATGGTCTCTGAGAAATGGGGGCTGATGGGAAATTATTTGTGAAGTACTAATGAGCTCTATATGAAATTAAGAGAAAATATACGTCATATACGCTAAATGAATAACAGCCTGAAAACACAGAAACAGACTCAAGGACACTAAAGCTTGTTACAAGGATCGTTGTTAAATTTGCTGTTAATGTACTCACCCTCAGTCCATACAAAATATAGGCGCATTATATGCTTTTTATCTGAAACCATGAGCAATGTATATGGCCAGTCAGCTCTTCAAACTAAAAAAAAAAAAAAACATTTGCAGGCAACAAAACAAAACCAAACTAAATGTAATAATTTAGACCAATTCTGACTATTAACTAGTTTAGTGGATTATTAGCCCCTAATAATATATTGGCTTTTTATTTGTACCTATTAAGCACATTTTTCTAAGTAGTCTTATTCTACAGCCCTAATCCTAAAACCTAAACCCAACTACCACCTTAATACATATTTTAATAACTGTTGATAAACAAATGGGGAGTTTGTTAAGCTAAAAGTCATAATTAATGGATTTCTAATAGCGAGAATTGTAGCTTAAAATAAAGCGTGACCAGAAACAAATACCTGTGGCTCCTGATGACACATCCAATCTTATGAAGCAAAACAATTGGTCTGGCCAGATTGGATCTTAACTTTGCCTTTTGAACTTGTAAGTGTGGTTTAAGAGTAAAAATGTTTGGCCCTTCTGATGATCAAATTCAGGCCTTTTCAGCTCACAACATTCATTCATTCATTCATTTTCTTTTCGGCTTAGTCCCTTTATTAATCTAGGGTCGCCACAGCGGAATGAACCGCCAACTTATCCAGCATATGTTTTACGCAGCGGATGCCCTTCCAGCTGCAACCCATCACAGGGAAACATCCACACACACTCATTCACACACATACACTACAGACAATTTAGCTTACCCAATTCACCTATACCGCATGTCTTTGGACTTGTGGGGGAAAACGGAGCACTCGGAGGAAACCCACGCGGACACGGGGAGAACATGCAAACTCCACACAGAACTGCCAACTGACCCAGCCAAGGCTCGAACCAGCAACCTTCTTGCTATGAAGCGGTCATGCTACCCACTGTGCCACCGTGCAGCCCTCAGCTCACAACAAACATAGTATATTTGATACACAACTCATCTAGAAAAAGTGGTTTCTAAAAGAAAAGGTATGAGGCCACTACACGTCTAACACACACAGACACAGAAACACACACATACACCTTTCTTTTTTACATACCCTTACGGCAAACCCTTTTCTATTTCTGGTACAGTAAATGTGCTGAACCAAGTGAGTACAACGTTTGTAGGTTGACATTTGATTGATTTCACTTCTGTATATACTACTTCTGCAAATATTATAAATATTGTTATTTTTATTATAATGCTAATAATAATAATAATAATAATAATAATAATAATAATAATAATAATAATAATAGTTGTTAATAATAATATTATAATGATAAATAATAATAATTATTATTATTATTACTATAGTTATTATTATTGTTATTATTATTACTTTTACTAGTATTACTATAATAATAATAATAAAATAATAATAATAATAATTTTAGTACAAATTAATCCTAATTTTTATTAACATAGCTGGTGTAATAATAATAATATACATATGTATTTTTTTTTATTATTTAGTGTAGTGCCGGTTCTTAACAGTAAGATTCACACATTTGATTTCCTTTCTTTATACATGTAGTTAGAGTATAGTGGAATTTCACTAATATATATATATATAACAAGTATCGTGGATTAATATGAAAATCTGGATCATCAAAGAGACAGAAGAGGATAAAACACACAAAGTCTGAAACAGATTTTAGAGTACAGTGTCCGTTGGATCACTGTGCTTGGATCAGCTCTGACTGTTCTTGGCAACGAGAATTCAACAGGGCAAGCGGAGGCAAAGATGAGGTGATGACGGAGGAACATGCGCACGGAGACACCTGGAGTAAATAGGGTGCTTAAAAAAAACTTCTCTGTACAGGTTTCATTTAAGAATAACGGTTGTAGAGAAAGGACAGATAGAGATGGAGACAACGGACAGTGAAAGAGGCAAACTACGGGAAAGAAAAAGTCGTGAAGAAGGCAAGAACAAGACAGAGAGGAACAGAAAGGCTGAGGGAACATTTACCGTCTGTTCATTAGTTTGATACATATGTTCACTCTCTGAGCACTTCCTGTGTGTGACATCATCAGCCACTTATGTCACACTATCTCGTGTTGCAGAGCCTGAATGACTAAGCGCACGCACACACACACAGACACACCGACCCACACCAACACCAACACCCACAAACACAAACAAAAACACAAACACAAACACAAACACACACGCACACGCACACGCACACGCACAGAGTGAGAAGTTTCCATTGATTGATTCATTCATAGCTAATGAACTTATGAGCTAATGATATGTTCAATATTCTAAGCCTCTCATAAAACAAAAACAAAAAACATATATATTATATAACAAACAAAAAGATTTATTGAAACACTATTTAAAGTATTCAGCATACATAAAGGTGGGTCCCAAAAATGAAGACAAAACTCATCTAAATATTAATCGGTCATACTACTCACAGAAGATATATAAGCTGTCCCTGTGGTTGTATTCTTTTCATAAGGTGCACGTTTGTACCTAATGGGTCCACAATGGGGCCATAAATGTGCATATCAGTAGCTTAAAAAGTACAAAAACGTACCTTGTGGTAAAACAAAACAACAAAAGTGTGTTATTAAAGTACCAATGTGGACACAAATGTGTATCTTTTAAAAAAGGTACCACTATAGTGACAGCTTTTATCTTTAATATATACTGTATATAATATACACAGTATTATAAACCAAAACTGAGGCACAACTGAAACATAAATGCTTTTTTATTATGTCTGTTATTATATTATATTTTCTTTGCTTTTATTTTATTATCAAAGAAATCAAAAGAATAAAAAACTATATTGTGGTTTATGATTATTGATAATGAAACATGCTTAGACAATTGATTCTATAATGAAAGCATTACCGTCTGAATTGTAGTCAAATGCAATTATAAAGTAAAGAGCCAAGTAAAGGCTCAAAACTCTAATTCAGAGTGTGTGTGCGCAGTTGTGTTTATAAATCTGTTCTTCTCTTGCTCATATTCGGTGCTCTTCTCTTTAAACACACTCCCTAATTAAATCATGCCAACTGAATACACACTGCCCAAAATGTACCTGTTCACTGAAAGTTAAACGGTTTCTTTACTTTCACCTTCTGATTAAAACACTCGTGAACTAAAAAGCACACAAATGTGCTAATGGATGTACACACTTAAAACAATAATGAGCTAATCTGCATGTCTAACCGCATTAGATAATTACTACTTGATTTACTGTCTACGGGAACAAATTAACATCCTCATTTGGGTGAATATTTCAGAATTTGTCACTTCTTCAAACACTTCAGATGTGTAGTGCTGAGACAACATGGTATTAGCCCTCAGCAGCAAACAACGTCCCTAAAACCCCTTCAGGTTTAATTTTGACCTTCTAAGCTGATTGTAATACTAGCCGACATTTGCGCGCACACACAACCACAAACAGTGAGCTCATCCATACTGATACGGTCAAAACAATCATAACAGTAGTGGCTAATGCCAACTTCACAGTTTTAGTTTAATGGCTACAGTATTTTGGCAGAAACAATGGTTCCTATCAGGCCAGGAGAGCGCACGTACACAAACTACGCACGCTTGTGTGCCTTGTCAGCAGCATCTACAGTATATGCTTTAGCTGCAATTCAATCGATAGTGAGAAGGGACTGTATAGGAAGTCAGAAAGGAAAACAAGAAAAAGGAGACTAAAATGACAAAACAGTGAGGCAAGGTTGTTTACGTCTGAGGGCAGGGAAGCGAGCGGCCCTGTCTATAGCTTGCAGCGCTCAATGGAGATGGGCTAATTTGACGAGACAGGCTAAAAGGCTAACTCTCCGCTGTCAACTTTTGCTAACATGCTAACCCACATCATGTTCTTATCCTTAGTTTCTATCCCTAATTTGTGTCTATTACACAATTAGCTAACTTGTATCAAGCTGATGTAAATATCCCTAATAATAATATTACACACAATAATTAAAAGTAAACATTTGTAGTTCTTCTGCAGTTTTTGTAATGAGACCAGAGTAATCATTGATTAGCTCCACAAAGCAAGTTTAAAATATTTTATAATGGAGTTTCATAATATAAGTATGACTGTACATTTTAAAAACTTCTACAAAGCTAGATGGCAGGTTGTCTTTGTGCCTCAAAATGTCAATATAGTACATTTTTACCAGACCAAACCATTCTATTGTCTGCTTTGAACTATGTGCACCTCTTTGCTGGCATTTTTTTTGCATTGATCCGTTCAAACAGCCTCAGGATACACACAATTCATATTTCATCATGACCATGATGTGTACAGCCACAGCTCCCTCAAGTGAATGTATGTGCATGCATGTGTGGCGTGAAGTAAATGTGCCAAGGGCATCCTCACATCACACTTGATGACCTTCTGCTCCACGTGTTTTACTCATTAGATCCTCTGAACACTAAATATAGCAGATGTAGTGTGTGACACATGTATTAGGTTTGTACACTGCATACTGTAGGCTATGCTAGTGTGCAAATGACATTATTAAACAAAACGTTTGAATATTTTTACATTGTTGTTGTATTTTAGCCTCAATGACTCTAATTGTTTGTTTATCCATTCCCTTTGTCACTGCAGATACTACAGCCAGGGATTACTACCCCAAGAGCTACCCCATGATGGATTACGCCCACCGCCAGTCCTCGTCTGCAACCTTCCAGCCAATCGTTTTCCACCCAAAAGATAAGCCCTTCCTTCCCCCTCCAGATATCCATACTCCTTTGGCTATCACCATTACATCTGCTCAAGTCCCCAAGCCCAAGATCTCCAAGACCAACACTCACCCACTCACCTCCAGCTCAGCTTTCAAGGCCTGGGACCCCAACAAGAGCCATGTCCAACATCAAGTCCCTCTCATGGCGCAGCCACAGCCACCGCTGTCCCAGCCTAACAGTCGGCGTCAGGCCTTCTCCAACAAGCGTCAGTTTAGCATCGAGACTCTTCCAGAACTGTTCACGCAGCCTCTGGGGTATGGACAGTCTCCGCATCTCCATCTGAAACACAAGGGACTGCCCACAAACAGCAAAACAGAAGTGACGGTCTGAGGGGAAGCCTGGGAAGGACAAAACCACAAGAAAGCATGATTTCGATTAGACATTGCAACTGGATGTGAAAGCTTCTACACATGCAGTTATATTTATAGTATGTTTCCTACTTATATTTGTTTTGGACTAGATTTAAATTCACCAGAGAACCAAAGGGAAAGGCCTTGTAACCCTGGTGATCATACTTCCCCCTAACATTCTGGCCTGTTGTTCTTGTACTCCTGGCCTTCAAATGTCTTTTGTGCTTGGGACCCATGTGTCCAATAGCAAAGGGCAGGAGCCTGGCACCTCAGGAGTCTTCACACCCTTCTGGACAAGGCCATTGTGCTGTCAACTTCCATCAGCCAAGAGCTGCCACACAGTGAGATATTATTCAGACAATTCTAGACCACTGAGGACAAAGTACAGCAAAGAAACATAAGGAAGAGGACAGTGAGAAATCCAGGTGTCCTGTGAGAGAAGAACAAGAGAGTTGTGATGTACAGGTTCTTGTTATTTCAGCCAATGGATAAGGGTCTAGGTAAAGTTGGTAAACTGCAATGTGCCCAGGACTCAACACCTTCATCAAAAAGGGATGAACTCCAAAACTTGTCCAGGGAGCGAACCACTAACATCAAATCTATTCTGGCTGCTTCTATTTCAAACTCATACTCGAGACAAGCCACAAGTAAAGACAAGGTCAATGAGCAAGTCTCTATTACCGACAGACCTCAAGAGAGACATTTCAGGGGACGAAAGTCGCCCGCAGGTGCCATATTGACGGAGGAGCACACATCTAGGAGAACAAGTCCTGCAATGACATAAGTAGCACTGCCAAAGCAACTTTGCTAAACTGGCCTATGTGTATTTTTTGCAATATCTGTCAAACAGCCTGCTTCTTTTGAATACTTCTGAATGTAAATAATTATCCTTTTGGTCGAAGCAAGAACCTATTAATCCAATGGTTTGACGGCCAAGTCTAGCATGTAGCAGCAAAACCCTATTGTAGCGTTCTAATGCACACAACATGGAAAATCACTAAATGTGGTTGTGGGCATTGGTTTTAGAATAAAAGAGTTCAGGTGTCTCTGGAGCTGAAGAGGAAAATAGCAAGGAAAATGGTAGCAATACTAGGCGTATCTGTCCTCTCCTGCCTGGGGGCAAATGACTGATGGACACAGCTGTCAACCTCACTCCCTCTCTGCCGCTCCAAGCTGTTCTCAGCCAGGCGTTTGGCTGCCACACTGCCACCAAACAGCAGGGGGCGCTGTAATTGATGACAGCTCACTTTGATTACAGCAGATCAATAAAAGTTCTTGTCTTCTCATCTACAATGGACATGTTGTTTTGCTCAAAGACAGAGGCAACACCACATAACAAAATTTGGATTTTTTTTTTAATGCACTATGACGGTGACCTCTTATTCCTTTACATGACAATAAAGCATCTGTGTACCGGGCAAACAGCTGTGTCTAAAAAGTAGCACACTTTGTTTGAACAGCCTTCTGCAATTTTACGGGCCAATGACATCTAATGTACAAGCCACCTAGGGACTATTAAAGAGTGTGGAATGTTCAGAGTTTAACAGAACTGCTGCTTAGGGCTGCTTGCAAATAAAACAGCAGTTCTTTGAGAGGCAGAGAAGGTTTATTGAACTCAAAAAGAGGCGGAACTGCACACATAACAGTACAAAGCGTCCTTTTCTGAGCACTAGATTGCATTATAGTCACTGCAGTACACGTTACGGCAGTTGGGCCTGTAATGAACTATAAAGAAAGGATGAAAAAGAACAAAGGAAGTCTCTCTCTCTCTATCCTCACACCAGCTTCATTTTGGAGGTAATTTGTACTTCTGGACCAACTCCAGGGACAGCGGCTTCAAAAATATGACAACAAATACAGTTACAGCATGTTCCTAGATGGCTATTTTCAACCATCAAATTGATGCGCGGATGTATCAACATGCTCTCATGGGTCATCTTCGAATCAAACTATCCTGAGCAAAAGTGATGCTTCTTTCTGTCTCGGTAGCAATGCCCCCAGGGTGTCATTGGGTTTCAGGGGCAAACCCGGGAGGACAGACACAGCTGTCAGACTCTCCTGGCACGGAGATGTCAAGCGATGCCAAGGCGAGCCAGCAACACCGTCCTCTGCCCGAAATGGAGCCACTTTGTCGGCCAGGAGGTCATAGAGTCTGTCTTTGAGGAATGCTAGAGAGAAGAGCAAGTACAGAAGTTTTAATTGTTGTTTAAACCACATCGACAAGGATGGGTCAACTCTTCCAGCAAATCACATGGAATAAACTTTGTAGAAAACATATTTTGAGCATTGGATTGGTAAGTTAACTACATCATTCCACAGGTTAAAGATTAGAAAGTGTAATCAAATGAGGTTGAGCGCATTCACACATCTGTTACAAAATAACAAAAGGTGTAAATATCTGCTTCCAAGATCCTTCGGTGTGAAGACTTGTTGGTTATTATAAACCACCCAAATAAGCTGAATGACTGTTGTTGCAGATTTCTTCTTTAAACAAAAGTGTTCTACCTGTGATGTGAATGCCACCGGGTAGCATTTTATCTTTAGCAATACATAATGTATTTTTACTGCTTATGTACTATTTGTCTCTTTTGTACGGTAAGCGTAACTGGAATCAGAGTCGAGCCTGCCGCAGTTGACAACCATTTGACGAAGATGAAGTGCTTCCGAATTTTAACACCCTCCCTTACTAACTTAAAAGATGTCTTGCCATATTTGAAGCTTGCGCTATATGTAAAAAGCATACGCTTTATTTAATTATTTTTAAAAGATGTATTATAACCAATGCTTGAATGACATGTTAGTTGCCAGTCCAGAAACATGTAATATGTATATTGGCAAATCACATTGTTCCCATTTGTTTGGTGGCTCCATTCGTCTGGTGGTACGTTTGATTGGTCTAATCTTATGCACTATTCTAAGCTGTACCTTTTGTGTATGTATAATTAGGATGATTTTTACTAAGGGCTTTTAAAGAGGTCTGTGCTCTTAACAGAAGTTTTGCCCCATGTTGAATATGGAAATGGTTAGTGACAGGGAACGCAATGAGGGAGTACAGTTGCTTGTGTCGGAGTGGAGTTTTTAAGGGTCCACATTTAAGGGGTTGTGAAAGCGATGCTCAGCCTTGCGATGAAACATGCTTTACAACAACACATTCTTGGGTTGTGTATTACAGGGTACGCTTACATGACACTTTTAAGTGCAAAGAATTACTGTTCTTTTGTCCATATTAACTATATAGTCTTGTGTAAGTTTGCCACATGTAACATTGCCATTGTAACAGGGAGACAACCAAAAATATATATAAAAGGGGTGACAGTATAACAGGGAGACATTTTGGAGACGCTATATAAACTTGGATCAATGTTTAAAAAAAAACACAAAAGAAGAATTTCTGATTTTAAAATACAAATGTCATGTAAACGTACTCTTACAGTCGGTTTCAAAGTAAATTAAAAAAAAAAAGTTCCCTACTTGAGAAATTAGGACTTTTCTTGTTTAAATCCTGAAAGGTTATGCAAAATGTGTTGAGAACAAATGAGAGCTCATTAATAGAGCGACAAATAAACAACTGCTCTTAGACTGAACTTACCAGCATTAAAGGAAATCCAAGCCAGCTACAGCACTGCAGGTTTATCCTAATTAAAAGTCACTCATTACATCGTTGATGAAGAGAACGACAGGAAGGCTAATTAGGCTTGTCGGTTTCTACATTTTTGTTTGTTTTACCAAAACATTAGCACTAAGAAAAATCTCCTGTCACATTTCTTGTTTTACATGTTTACTGATTAGCTATGTACCCACCTGTCTATTCATACATCAGGGTTGAAAAGTTGAACATATAAATATAGTGTAAAAATGTATGTATATGATGTGAATATAAAGCAGTATTAGTTCACAGCCTTTCACACACACACACACACACACACACACACACACACACGCACACACGCACACACGCACACACGCACTAGAGCTGAGGATTTGACATTGTAAACGCAGTGTTTTGTGTGTGCATCTTCCCCAAAGGCTTTTCTAGGTGCAGCCAGCTCACGTTACACCATGTCCTAACTAGCTGTGACAAAGTAATTTATTTTTCCAAAATGCCATGCAAACACAGCAACAATGACAGCCTGGTTTCTGGAAGTATTATTTCCCAGTGGTATTTCAAAAGAGCACTGAATCAAACAAACGGTTTTGAATTCTGAGATAAATCTT
Source organism: Danio choprae (assembly GCA_903798125.1). NCBI lineage: Eukaryota > Metazoa > Chordata > Actinopteri > Cypriniformes > Danionidae > Danio > Danio choprae. The sequence goes on along the minus strand of CAIGQW010055694.1, from coordinate 10,722,302 downwards.
TCTATCAGCAAGCAAGAAAGTTTATTTATTTTTTTATAATGTACATGACGACAGCATTTTGGGAGCATACTAAATTTAAAATCTTTGAACAAAGATTTAAAGTGCATACATTTTAAAATTATATCTGTATCACCTATGTCTAAACAACAAAAATGTGATACCAATTACATTACTTGCATTATTCATTCAATTGATCAACTTGACCAAGTACTTAACAAACAAAACAACAATGGCCGACTAAAGGGACATTTGTGCACAGACACAAGATACGTTTAAAATGGGATACATCGCCCTCTGAAGCCCACTTTAGAGTGAAAACAATCACGGCCGTCATGTTAAAATGTCACCCCAAACCAAAGTGCTGATAACTGGCCACTTCGCAGAATAAAAGACTTTGAAGGGTACAAATGATGAACAATTTGGGCCCTCATGATCCTTTAGGATTAGGACATTAGGATGCATTAGGACATCGTGGTGAGCCCTTCTAAATGAAATGTTCTAAGTGTTTCTACAGTATACACACAGTAGTGATGTTGCCAACTGACCCGGCACACATAAATGTAATTACTTTTGCAGATCTGGATGAAAGGGGATCTTTTAGACAACACTGTTGCTTCTTTGCATAACATTTTTATAAGTAAAAACATTTGCCAGCTTTGCACAGCTGTACAATAATACTTTTTGTGCAACTCCTTATAGTAACACAATAAATCCCAATAAACTATTTACTCTGAATCTAAAAGAATAGCACAAAACAACTATAACAAAGACAGCTAAATTGATTTCAGAACAATTATTTTTAATGCAGCAATTGAATGATAAAAATACTGACACCCAATCAGAATCCACCCTGCTTTTAAAGTATGCAAGAGGACGACAAAACTGGCAGATTATGCTTAAAATAAACAAAACATTACCATGTGCTGTTGTGTATATGACATTACAAACATTTAGAATCTTTTTATTTTAAATAAAGTCTAAAGTTATCGCTCTTGCCGAGTCATTCATTATTCACACAAACTTTTCATAAGTCATTTTTAGCAGTGCTATAAGAATTCAGCGGGAATTTTACTTCCAAGATTTTGGACCAGTGAGAATTCGGTGTGGGCGTGGCTACCAAACACAATGTTATATAACAGAAGTTGTGCCTGGTTAGGACACGGGGCTGCGGCACATTCAGTGGCTGAGATAAATAGCCCAGTGTCCTCTTTTTCTACCTTTCCTTCACAGCTCTGTCATCAGCATTCACACACTCTCTCTCTCTCTCTCTCTCTCTCTTTTCCGCTCATCCTGGCTTCCTCCTCTGGCTCCTCAAGGCTCAGTGGAAGTTCACACTGACTGTGATTAAACAGTTGGAGGTCAGAGAGTCTACACGTCTGCATGCTTAATGGCCGTCACCATATTACATGCTAGTTTATTTGCATAAAACTGAACTTGCCTTGACTTTTTTGTACACCAGCGGCTGTTGCAAATTTGCCAATTTATGATAAAAATGGCACTGTCAGTGTGAACGTCCCGTCACCTTTCATTGTCACTGATGTAAAGACACACACAGGGCCTGTAGACAAGAGTGTATGGGTACTGTTAGAACATATACATAAAGAAATATAATTAATAGAAAGAAACAAAAAAAAGTCAGCATTTACAGTTGAATCGTTTGGAGACATTATAAATATTTCACAATATTTGATCTAATAAATGCAACATGAAATGTAAATCATACTCTGCAAAAGTGTAATGACAAAGTCAAGACAACAAATATGTTCATGTGACTTTAACTTATTTGAATAAGTTATCCAGTTTTCAACCAAATGTTTTAAGTTACACAAAATTGAACTTAATATTTTTTGTTTGATTGATGTAAGTTGAGACGACTAGAAAAGTTACTTTGATTCAACTAAAAAAAAAAAAGAATTGCAGCAAGAATTGGTCAGTGTATAAATGATAAAACTAAATTCTTTACGTTTTCAGATCAAATTTTAACAGACTTGGTTATTAGTTTCTGTTTAAAACCAACACAACCCATTTAATCATATTCATCCTCAGTTTTCTGAAAATGTAAGACATATCAGATGCAGAGACGGAAATTAATACGCTGAAATATGAAGTGCGCAGATTGAACATGTCTGAGTCAAATTCATCTTCACCAGTGGTTATAATACAGGCATGTCATGTTGACTGATGAGACGTCGCTTCACAAGGATAAATGACCAATTACACTACATTTTACACTGACATTGATTATATTGGCTGTTTCGTGGGATTCTGGGAATGTGGTATGTCTTTATAGCTTAGTAATGCAGATTAAATGATAAATGATCCAGAGTAGATGATGACCAGTGAAATGTACTCTATGCTTGGGTCAAAGGCAAATTTCGGTGTCTGCATCCAAATCAAGGCAAGGCAAGTTTATTTATATAGCACATTTAATACACAATGGTATTTTAAAGTGCTTTACATAAACAAAAATGAAAGAAACAAGTTTAAAAATATAAAAACAACAAAGAATAAAAATGATTCAAACAGATTAAAATGTGATTAAAAAGTAAAGAAAGACATAAAAGACATAATAGTGCCAAATCAAGCACATGCAAGTGTCTAGTTTAATATTTCAAATAACTCAAATAAAAAGGTCACTTTCATTTAGCTGATCATGTTTATGTAAAAAGGAAACAACAAAGTACTTATTCTAACCTGTGATTATTAAAATAATATTAAAATAATTAAAAATGTATAAAATTTAACATAAAAAAGTCTCACAGAATGCAGATTGATAGTATTTTTTAGTATTTCAATGTTTTAGCCTGTGATCGAACGTTTCTTGTTCTAAATAAATACATCTTTTAAATATGTCTGACAAGATTTTTTGGTATATAAAGTATTGTTACAATGAATTTCAATTTTTAGGTCTTGATAATTCAATATTACACTATGACGTTACACCTGAAAAAGTTACCAGCTACCTCTTAACCAGCTAACTTCCAACGTGACCATCTGCTTGCACAGGAAACGTGTGTTGGTCTGTTGCAGCCATGATACAGCAGCAAAGTTCCTTGATTATTATGCCAAAATGAGAGTTTAGTCATATCGCCAAAGAAAACAGCAACTATTAATTTTCCATCAGTCTTAGTACAGGATGTAACTACAGTAGAGTCAAGCTTTAAAATTTGAAAGTATTTGGTCATTTTTGAGCGAGATGCTAATGGTCTAATCCGATTCAATAAACTATGCTAAGCTAAGCTAAAAATGCTCCCGCGAGACCCAGAGATCAGCTGAATGGATTAAAAAATGGTTAAAGTCAACTTTAACCATTTAAGTTTAACTCTTAAAATGAGCCTATTTTCATAAATTTGTGTTGCTTTAATATTCCATTGTTTTGATGCTCAAAAACAACTTTTTTTTTTTTTTTTTACTCATTTACAGTAGTATTTGCAGTAGTACGGTCTAAATTAAGTAAATGTTCAGAAGCACACAAGCATTTTAAGTATTACACTCTTGCCTACAGGAACCCTTGCCGAAACCGATCCTCATAGTTCAACCTCTGCACACTTGAACAGTTTCATCGATCATAATCTAGTTTTGTCAAATCACTCACTTACAGTATAGACCCGATATTATTGGAGTCTCTCTCTCTCTCTCTGTCACTGTCTCGTTTGTGTTTGTTCCTCCTCTTCTCTCCCTCTTGTCAGGACAGCGGGAAGCTTAAGTCTTAGCTGTCAGTGATATCCAAGTTAATGTGGGTCTCCTGAGGCTGAGGAGAGAGAGAAATGGAGGATAATACACATGATGATGAAGAACCGAGAGAGGAGAGAGGAGATCTGTCATCCTCTCCTTTCGTTTCCATGTACTCCATCTCTTTTACTTGTCTAATGCCCCATTTCCATATCTACCATGCTTTTTATTTTTTTGCTTCTTTAAGTCTGGTTGCACTTTGAGGAGATGCTGAATAATTCAGAGAAATAAAATTTACAGGATGGTGAAAACAGAGAGACAGTCTGAGAGAAACAGAGCTGCAGAGAGCACAGGAAAACCAAGCTGAAGTGCACCTGTTTGACAACAACCACAATTTGTAGTTGTACATGTTTGCAAGTTGTACATTTTTAAGACTAATGTATGGACTGTTAGAAAGGTCAGTGTTTGGGAGTCTAAAGGAATATTTCATGTATAAAAAACAAACAAACAAACAAACAAGATATAGACTCAATTAATTTACTTTATAACAACCATTTGCACCATGTTTATTTGATGGTAGAACACATTATAAATCTCTCTTAAAAAAATATTATTCAGAATAATTTATTTAAGAATTATTCAAGAATGAATCATTATTTACTACTAGCATGAGGTATCATCCTACATCCGATTGGATAAAAATCTGCTTAGTGCAGGATGAGTCATCTGTATTTCTGTCTGTTTTTGCTGAGTAGAAACCCCTACATTTTTAGACTGACGGCTTTTTTTCTTTGTTTTTTCTGATCTTGTTTTTTTTTTTATAACTTTTAGGAATGCACTTACCTTTAGATTAATTTAAATCTAAATGGCATAACCTTGTATTAACAAAATGGTATTAAGATGTATTTTTGTCATTCCAATCACAAATAAACACTAAATCCATTGTTCTACAACTTTTTGAGCTTCTTTACTTATAGAAAGTGTCAACTGAAGTGGCAAGTCAACTACAAAACAACTTTGCTGTATTGCGCCAATGTGCACAAATTGCGAAAGAAATCATAGTTTCCATTCACAATCTACAGTATTCACTTGCTTTCCCTCTCACTTGTAGGTCGCATCAATTTTGTGTTTAAAACAAGCCTAATAGATGTCTAAACATAGTCCAAAACTAGGCTAGTCATCAAATACACCGAGTAGACAGCCTTCACATGTGTAGTCATTCATTCTTGTGTTTTTGGTGACTTGTCTAGTTTGGTCTATACTTAGACGTCTATTGGATTTTCACTGACAGCCCGAATTTAGCCAAGACATGTTTAGATGTCTATTAGACATCTGTTAAACACAAAATTGCTTGATGGGTTTGCTTATTTAGTAGTACTTGTGTGTTGCACTAAGTGCTCCTGGAAATGTGAAGTAAATTTGATCAAATAAGTGGGAAGGAAATGTGAACAAAGGTGGTCATAAGAGACCCGAAAAATGTAAATATTTCTCAGCTGACCACTTGTGATTCAATCACTGAAAACATGTTAATACCAGATGGAAAGACAGCCAAAAACTCATTTAGCATCTGTAATGAGCTGTCAAAAGCTAGAAAATATTGCATTTAAGACTTAATTGGATTTAAGACAAATGCAATGCATAAAGGAAAGTAAAAGAGATAAACAATAAAATACTCCATTTTAAAAATGTGTCAGATTGTGTGTCAGCATGGCAGTAGTTCGATAATACTGCTTACTAACCTTTCAATATTCCTTTAAAGATTTACCAAACATTGACTACACTGAAACTGTTGAATAATAATACAAATTCTGATCCCAAGATTCAATTCAACAAGTGCTTAACCGTCAGGTTGAAAGATGACTAGATGTTTTCTGTATGGTGATCATGAGAGCAACCTTATTCAGTAAATTATGATTATTATTGCGATACCAGTTTTTACTAAAAGCAATTAAACGACTGAGCATATGGGAGAGCAAATTTGATGTTCATGATGACAAGGGCAATGATGATGCTGATGATAATGGCACCAGTAACCATGCCGACACAACAGCAAAGAAATGCCAACTGTTTCCATGAGTCAAGTTGCAATTTCTAAGGAACATACGGACACAGTCCAACTGATTTAATGGCTTTTTAAAGCACCTCTTTATAACGGAAACATTGTTCAGTGTTCTTTGTATAAACTTGTTTAAAAAATAAAAGGCAGAGTGAAAAAATCTTCTGGACTGAGTCTGATTAATGAACTATCAGTGTGCCTGGGAACTAAAAACAATATATCTTTAGAGATATTCATGCATACAGAATAACAGTATACGAGTGCATACGGTTAGCGAATTATAGACAGGTACTGAGGTTTTATATAACAGTGTGATGTGATCCAGACGCTACAAAAGACCTTGTACCATTTAATAGCCTCATGTAACCTGAATTTCAATTATGAGCATAAAATTGATCTGCTTTGCAGCTTTTATTGGTCAAGATTTCACACTTACAGTAGACAGAAAAGGGCCGTCTGCAAAGGTTAAAAGGATCGTTCACCTAAATATGAAAATGTGCTGTTAATTTACTCACCCTCGGGCCATCCAAAATATACAGTAGGTGGCTTTTTATTCAGTAGAACATTAAAAAAACAAATTAGCTGGTGATTCATTAAATAAAAGTCAACAACAATGGCACTTTGAGAGTTAAAATAAAGATGTATACATTACAGGTAAAATTAAAAACTGAAAGAAAAAATAAAAGAAGTGTCATTTTTGTCAGAATTGTCAAATTTAGGTGAACTGTCCCTTTAAATAGAACCCGTGGTCAATTTCTACCTCTGAACCAAAGCAAAATATCCACTTGTTAATAATTTGATACCACAAGGTGATTTTAGCCAGCGCTCTATGCATGACGCATTAGACAATTAGAATAGCCTGTTGTTTTTACTGGCCTGAGGAATGGTTGTGCTGGAAGGAGGGAGCCATAAAGCCGTCTATCACAGCAGTTTAATTGGAACGAGACTGAAGGAACAAAGACATCTTCGCTCACTCATTCACAATTGGAGGTGTGGAAACCAGAGGGAGCCTCGACCTCCTGCCTTTCTGTCTACATTCAGCTGATCTTAAAATAAATGCTTTCGTTGGCTGTGCAATCCTGGAATAAACTACTCACAGCAGTTTCAGAACCCTACTGTAATAGCAAGCATACGGTTTGCTTGTATTTATCAGCACTACTTTCATGAAATATTGGCATCAAACTGGCAACTTGGTTCCTTTAAAAAAAAACAAAAAAAAAACAAGAATGAAGAATTATCAGTTTACTTATAGATTATTGTAGAAACTAAGCTCTGTGACCAACAAATGACCAACAACAGGAACTCCTCCATATCATAAATTATTATGACCATGTCTGATAGTTGCATGTTTCTTCAATGGACTGTCAGAATACAATGGAAGTGCTAATGTTGTGCTGGTTGAAAGTCTCTACACATCTCAATAGCACTCATTATGTTTAGTGTCAGATGTACTGTATATCATCTGTAAAAGGTGTAAGAGCAAAAAAAAAAAAAAAAACAACTGAGTCCAATCAAAATGTTTGGTCCAAATGTATGCACAAAATAAAAAATTTTGCTGAACACATGCCCTTATGAATCTACTGCAGAGGTTCTCAATTCCAGACCTCTGATTTAGATCATCAACTCATTAACAGAGAGATCCATGAACTGATCCTTGTGTGTCAAATATAAAAGACATGCAAAATGTGCAGGATGGGGCAGGCACGAGGACTGGAATTTAACAATGACACATGAGCTAACGTCTCTCGTCTTCTCACTTTTGGTCTCAGATCTGCGACTATCTGTGCATGTTTGCAGGAGTCATGGCTTCAGATAGTGATTTTCCAGTGCAGGTTGGATCTTTAGCGATAGATAGCCTCTCTGAAATTGCCTTTACCTCATGTTGGCCTATAAACATCACCCATGAATGGAGTAGCATTCATTATCTAAAACTGTGCCATTAAATTTATTCACAACACTACTATACCTCAGAAAAACCAACAAAATCCAACTTTTGAGGAGATGGTGCTTTTCTTCAGTCTTTCCTGAAGTCACGTAATTCTAAACTAGTGCAATATCATTAGACGCACGCGGTGTGCTGGGAGACATCATTAGATTTGAGGCATTTGCAGCCTAAATGAATGATTTAACCTGTCATTAATGATTTCACACCAGCATCGGCACATCAAGACATGGCATTAAATCTCAGCAGGCTTCCACTGACACAGACTGAGTTCTACCTGCAGATCCCTGAAGATATATATACGCAGCTTTTCTATTGGTGTCAGATGTCTCTCATCCTTTTTCTTGATGTTGTCTACTTCTGAACATCTGCTCTTTTACTCTGGGCCTGCAAATGGAGAACTACATGTCATTTCTGCAGCAATACCTGCAAAACAAATGAGCTCTGTGTTAAATGAATATTTTGTTTGCAGTTTTAGGCTTATTATAACACTACTACAGTGCTGTAACATAGGCTAGCCACGCTAAAAGGTTTTATTTTTACTGACAACAATTTAATCAGATGAATCTTTAAGCTTCCAAATGTGACAAAATATTGTGAATGATTTATTTAAAAAACCCTAATTTAGACTTTTATGGCTAGTTTTGTCAGTTTACATTTTTAGCTTTCATTTCACACAATTTATGTGAATGCAGTAGTGCTAAAAATGCCATCAAAGATTTAAAACAAACTGAACAAAATTTTCATAAAAATTTTACAGGGCATAATGGGAAACGCTGGCTTTAGTAAGGATACTGAAAAGCTGTCATCACAGGAATAAATTACATTTTAAAATACAACAATACTGATATATGCAACATTGTTGAGCACAATGACATTTAGGTAATCCCTTTTCTTTTAACATGAATGTTAAAGAATGTTACCAGTGTTGAAAAAGGAATTGGTTATAATTAATTGTAAATTGTAACTGATTAAGTAACTGTGAGATATATTATCATGAAGATACTAATTGCCAGGGAAAGGAACTACTTTTAAAAAGGATAAGGATAAAATTGGATGAATATTAAAATGTTAAACGAATGAACTCAACACTAAATAAAATAAACCACTACTATTATATGTACATCTCCCAGCATGATGCTGGGTTGCAGCTGGAAGGGCAACCGCTGCGTAAAACATATGCCAGAAAAATGGCAGTTCATTCTGCTGTGGCAACCCCTGGTAAATAAGGGAGTAAGCCAAAGGAAAATGTAAAATACAAATACGATTTTAATGTTGCCGTGGGACAACGTAAGATTAAACCATCTAATCTAATACATTACTGTAAATATTTAATTACTAAAGTGGAACACTAAATCACAATAAATGGTTTAGAACATTTCATATTTTTGCACATACCTCAACAAATAAGTCCAAAAATTAAATGATGCTTCTTGAGAAATGCAGTAAATACAGATAAAGGTAGATAAATATACAGACTATAGATTGTATCAATTATAACACTGCATTTTTAAACAGGGTAAACAGTAATTCCTTGATTGGCCATTACTGAAAAAAAATTCATAACTCCGTTAGTAATGCCATTTATTTATAACACTGTTATTCCCACCACTGAATGTGTGTTACAGGAAAGTGTCTGTTTATATGAAAACTGAGACCTATTTTTCGCACCGCGACACTGAGGGATAGATGATGAAATAATCAAGAAGGATTGCTAATAGAAGAGGACTATGAAATAGACTGCAGAAACAAACTTTGCCAGAGAGAAGTCTTTTTTGTTTTGTTTTTAAATCAATACAGAAGAAACGACAGGGAGAGACACTATAGAGAGCGC
>CAIGQW010055694.1:10698611-10710020 GCA_903798125.1 Danio choprae | reverse complement strand
AATAATAATAATAATAATAATAATAATAAAAAAATTACTTTTAACAACTAATCATCAAAACAACCAACCTATTAACCAACTAAACCACCAAGCAAATAAATAACATTATACAAAAAATCTCACCAAGGCATCACAAGTGTGTCAGACCTCATAAGTGGAAAAAAAAAGTTTTATGTTAGTATAGTCTAGACTAGAGTCTCTTATAGTTTATTAATAATTTGAATATTTTTCTTTTAGTGGTTAATTGTTTTGGGACTGTGTTCATTTTAAATGTTAAGGTTTAGTGTTGTTGTTGTTTGTTTCCTTTGTTTTTACCTTAGTTTTAAGTTAAAATATATGAAAATGACAACTATTTTCTTTGCATTGTTTTCAGTTTACAGTTTTTTAAATAACCCCCCCCCCCCCAAAAAAAAACATTTAAGTTGTATAATTAAGTTGTCTGTACTTTGTTGCTACAGTAGGACCCATGTTCAAATTGTCCTGAGGTTCAAATAGAAATGTGTTTGACTCGTAGGACCACCATTTCAAATTCTGGTGTACTCTTTTAACAATATTAAGTGGATGAGTTGTCTGAACTACTAACACACCAAATCAAAATCAAAATCAAAATCTGGCTGGCTCAACATCATTTATAGTACTCACCCGTTTGTTATTCCAACCCCGGAGACTTCTTTCTTCCATGTAACTATAAAGTAGAAATGTTAATGTTATTCAAATAATATTGAAAATCAAAGTGGGATTTGGGCCGTCATGCTTTAAAAATGACAAATAGTCCCATTAAAACTGGCCCAAAATAGCAACACACTGTAAGTCATGTACTTCAGGTCTTCTGTTTTTTTTACAACAGTTTTATGCTGAAATCCTTCACTTACTTTCTCATTTTTGGGTGAAATGTCTCTCAAAGGAAGTCCTCTATAAATAGAATAGTAGACTGTTGCAAAAACCAGATTAATTTGCAAGAAATAGATGGACGACAAATGCTAGTAAAACTTTCTGCATATCAAGACTGATCTTTCCACCCTGGACAGGTTTGAAAAAACATTTAATTTATTTTACAAAAATAATAATACAAACTATTAAGCCCCGAGAGGTCCTAAAACCTCACGAATGAACAAATTGAGCCAGTGAAGCATTAGGGAGTTTAATTCTCCAGCGTTCAGCAGGGGACGGGGGGGACGGGAGACCATGTGGACATGAAGTTCAATTTGGGCTCAACCACAGGAAGCACCAGCCAAAACTCTGTAAGTGCAAATTCAAACAGATGGAGAGCTTGAATACTGGGGACAGTAATGCTGTTCCTCCAAATGACGTCACACATATGCCAACAAACACTCACACATACACATACACTCACACTCACACACACACACACACACACACACACACACACACACACACAAGTCATTCCTGAGCTCATGTACAGTAGAGTATGCAGAAACACTGAAAAATGCACAGTCAAGCAATGCATAAAGAGAGTAAACAGTAATAATTTACAAGTGCGTCTGAAGTGCCTTGAAATTTGAATGTTTCTTATTGATAAAATGTGATTGTGCCTTGATTGTATGTGATTAGAATCTTCTGTGCAGTAAAATCTATACATTCACATCATCTTAGAGACATTCATTATCTTTTAGGCTCATATTTTGAATATCAAAACTTCAGTCTACAGACAGACGTATTGATAAAAGGCAGTGCAATTAATAGAGTGCGCTGTGATAAGCATATACAACATTGCAAATACAATGCAGAATAAAAACAGAAGAGCTAGAATTTAGAGCTAGACGGATGCAATTTTTAAAAAAAAGGTACAGGCAGGTTTGTTAAGAATATTAAACTGAAATGCAACTTCTAAAAAATATGAAGCATTAATAACTATTTTAAGTGTGCCAAACTTTGCCTCATACTGTATACACTGTAAAAAGTGATTATTAAACCCGTTGCCTTGAAAGTGACAAGTTAGCTTAAAAAAGTGAGTAAACCTATTGTAACTTGGAACAGTTAAGTTGATTTAACTTCATTTTTAAAATTACGCACAGTTCAATTACTCAAAAAGTTTACTCTCTTTTAAGTAAAGTCAACTAACTGTTTTAAAATCGAGAGATTTACTCACTTTTTTAAGTCAACTAATTACGTTCACAGTGCATTGATGGTTATTGGTACTATCAACATAATGAACACAAGTCTAACAAGACTAAAGTTTGTTAATACTCTCAACTTCGGAGTTCAATAATCAAGTTTGGCAATGCTAACAAATGTTTGAATGGCTTGTCTTTCCATACTGAAATCAAAAATAGCTTAGTATAGTAGCATCGTCTGTTTCTTGCATTATAATTGAGTTAAATATTGACAAGCTTCCTGGCTATCTTTGTAGCCATAAAATTATATTTTGGCACTTAGACAAAATGTTTAACAGACAATGCGGTGAGTAGTAGCCATGTGTAAATTTTTTAAAAATATAACTTAATTATCATAATTGTCCCGATAATGTTACAAAGCCTGTTGGCTTATGCTGTAAAAACAATAATTATAATACTATAAATGGTTACATCCATCAGGTGCATATTTTATAGATATTGGGTTTTCAATAAGCAGTATGCATACGTTTACGATATATTTGGTCAAGCAAGCTTGTTTACTGCTTGTTTACGCTCCACTTACACCAGTGAACAAATTTGCTAAAATTAAGGCAAAAACGGATTTGCATATTGCTTGTTTGTATCCATATATACATGTACTGTATGTCACTGAAACATCTCATTTAAGTGTCATATTAATGTAAGAGCAATTCCCATATTTTAAATGAGAAATACACATCTAGTCTTTCCAGAATAAAGCTAAATGATAAAACTGTTGATTGTCAAATAAAATGATCTCAGTGACATACACATGCTATGTAAGCATGTATTAGTGCATGAAGAGGGTAGGGACTGATGAAGTCTTTCAAAATGCAATATAATCCAGGTAAAGTTAGTATTATAACTCAATAGTTGAATTGAAATAAGAAAGTTGTACTATGCGAAATATGCGGGCCACTCCAAATAAAATATCAATAGTCTGTGATATCCCATGGACTACAAGCTGGACCAGTTCAGATCAGAAGTGTCCAGAAAGTCTGCAGAAAACAAGCTAGAGTGGTTGTGCCCATTTATATGTACCAACCCTGGCCCCTCCACCGCAGTAGCGCCCACTCCGAACTCCAGCCAATCCATAGAATCGGGGGCGGAGTCTACCAAATCGGAAGCAGAATGGCTGGAAAAGCTCATGTCACATGTGTCCATTGGGCACCGCGGGTGGTCAAGGATACTCGGCGTGCTCAGCATTTGATTGTGAAGGTCGACGATTAGTGTGGTTGGTCCTCCTGGTTCCACTCCCAGCAACGGTTTGCCAGTAGTGCTTTCCAGGAAATCTTCAAGACGTCCAGCTCCTGTGGCACAGCTGGTGGGCACCTTGATGGAGGGAGGTCGAGGTTCTGCAATTAAAGTTTTGAGGGTGTTTTCGGAGGCGGGAGAGAGATTGAGAGGGGAGAAGCTCAAGGTGAGCGGCGTGTTTGGACGAAGCCTTTCAAGAACGGGATCAGGAGATGCTTTGAAATTCTCAGAGATTTCTGTGAGATGAAGGAAACAAAGCATGGGTGTGAGGAAGGTCAATTTCTTTGGATGACTATGAATCGTAAAAATAAATCATCAAAAATATCACCTCCACGCTGGATTAGGATGTCAAACAGGTCGTCAACCTGCTGATGGCAGCCATTTTCCTGTAACAACATCAACATCTTATTGAATTTAAGTTACATTGCATCAACATGCCAACTAATTCTCATTAGATTCTAAGTAGACTGTTAAATTGGGGTTAGGGTGCGTAAGTTGACATGTACTTGCAAAGTTTCTTATAGTCAGTTAAATGTCTGTTGAAGGAGCAGTATCAACAGATATTAAGCAGACAGTCTACTAATACTCAAATGGACCATCAAAATAAAGTGTGACCCATAGATTTGAGACAAATTAATGGTCAGAAATGTTACAATCAGGCAAAAAGAAAAAAAGAAAAAGGAAAAAAATTGCAGGATTCCACATAATTCATTCCTGTTGTCCCAACACAAATCAATTAGGCTAACTTAACAATTTAAGTGGATTGATCATGAAGCAATTAAGTTGTCCCCCCTAAAAAAATCAAGAATAGTGTTGTGTCAGGTCCTTTTGTATAAGTTGATTGAACAAGTAGCAAAATATTTTTTTTTGAGTGGAGAGAGATGGAGGGTGAGACAGTACCTCATGACAAAGAGTTATGGGTGAACACAGGGTGGAAGGAGAGAGCAAAGCATGCTGGTCCAAACTCAAACACATCTCCTGACAGACAGATATGGATGCATATTTAAAGATTCTTCTTTCTCTCATATTTACTTATCCACATGCTGTTCCACCTTCCACATTTTTAACACCAATAATCATGCAGTTCATCTCCATAAAACAATCATTTACTGGACAGAAAACATCAAAATTGAGCATAAAAGCAGTCCATATTACTTGTGTGCTATACAGTAGTTCTGTCAGTGTCTATACATATAGTCTGTATGATACTGCATGTACTTTAACAGTTGTTTAAATCATGTTAGTGTTTTTTTTGGGTGTCATGAAATGCAGTTTCAGGTTTTTATATTATGTTTTTTACGGTTATTTTGTAATTATTCCTCTATTTTCATTCTCTGCAGAAAACACTTGACTTCAGAGGGTGTTTCCCGCAGAAATGGAAGTAAATGCCTGCAATGCTGCAACCACAAACCACAAAAACTGCAAGAGTTTGTTTCTGTGTGGTAAATTGTGTTGCGTAACATTTGGTATTTAGTTTTTAAAAAATGCTATTATTATTTCTATTGCAAAGACAGGCTGTTTCAGAATGGTATTGTTTTTCCTTTATTGGCCAACAGAGTAAAAGGCTGCATGTACAGATGTTTATATAGTAACCACTTTTTATTTCAAAAGTGTTGACGGCTTGCAGAAAAGCTTCAAAAATATATATTTTCTGACCTCAGAGGTTTTCTATGAAATATATGATACTTATGTGATGTTTTTTAAGTGATCAATGTGACTGATTTTTTTTTTTTTTTTACATTTTTAGATATGTTTTTTTAGACAAGTTTAGACCTCTTTAAATGATTATAATGTAGAAAGAGCTACTTTACTATGGTGTGTCACAAAAAAGCGGATTCATTCAAACTGCAGCCAGACCTATATATTCTATAGTCTATATTATCTATCTGTCTATAGTCTATAATCTATAGTATATTCTATAATGTCTAATAAAATCTATTTATCAATCATATATAATCTTAATGACTTCATCTGTTGACACGATGCTGTCAAATTCTGCAAACATATCCATACTGCTATGAGCAGATGCTTTTTAAAAAATTTTTATTTGCAGTTATCTCTTACGCAGTATGTGTACTTATCATAAACATTTTAATTCACCATTTCATGTGTTTGGACTGTATGTACTGACAGACAATTGACACCATTGAACTGTGTAGTGGGGAAAAAAAGCTGTGTAAAACTTCTCCTTTAGTGCTCAATAAAAAAAAAACAATAATAATGATGGCATACAAACTTGGGTGATAAAGGAGGGCAATAAAATTTAATTCCATGGTTGAAAGAAACAAATGTAAAAAGGAGGTTGGTTACAGAATAATACAGATTGCATTAAAGAACCAAAAAACAGAAAGAGCTTTTCTGGGTACAATTAAGCAGCCTTAGTGAAGTTCATGATACCAGACTATCAAAAGAGTTTCCACGCATTCCACAACTAATGTCTAAAAGATGTTCTCATAAACAAGCTGAGCTCTATTTATATCACAGACCTATAAATCTGTACTCCACTAACAGAATCTGTGCCGTCTAGACGCAACTCTGCTGAAACTCCTATTAGAATTCTGGTCTCGTATGACACAGATTTTACTTATCAGAAGAAAAGAGTCTTGCTGGCCCCGAGACAGTCTTTACACAGAGAGTACAGACACAAACATAAGCTCTGCTCCAAAACCAATTTTTGTAACTCTTTCCAGCTTTACACAGTCAACAATTCTTAATCTGAGGTGTTCTGAGATCACTTTTGCTTGAGGCGAGCTTGCTCCTTGACAAGAGCAAACACAAAACTTGTGAGTGTTTTTTTGATTGGATGACGTATTTGCTGATTCATGACTGCAATTTGCTTTTTGGGAAGACTTTAGATGCCGCTGT
This sequence comes from Danio choprae, assembly GCA_903798125.1. Classification (NCBI taxonomy): domain Eukaryota; kingdom Metazoa; phylum Chordata; class Actinopteri; order Cypriniformes; family Danionidae; genus Danio; species Danio choprae. The sequence continues at coordinate 10,703,787 of CAIGQW010055694.1, read as the reverse complement.
GAATGACTTCAAAAAATACTAAAGTCGACTACTGTTCAAAGGTTTTAGGGACAGTAGGACTTTTAATTTCTTGAATAAAAACTAAAGTTATAAGTCATTTTTCTTTCACCATTGCTGATTTTGCTGATAAATTTCAATATATTTTGTTGTTATAAATAAAACCATTGGTAACACTTTAATTTAGGTCAGAATTCACAATCATTCACAAATCATTAACTAACACTACTAGCTACTAATAAACTACTAATTAGCAGCTTAGCTGGTAGAAGATGGGTTTAGGTTAGTATTAGGGATGCAGAATACGATCATATTTTATAACTACTAATGAACAGTCAATATCTTCGTAATAGGCAGGTAATAATCCAGTAGTTAATAGCATGAATTGTAACCTAAAGTGTTACCAAAGCATTCATTTTTATTATTTTCAATATCATTAAATATTAATAAATATAGCAATAAAGAACTATTTCAGGGGCGACGCTGTGGAGCAGTGGGTAGCACAATCGCCTCACAGCAAGAAGGTCGCTGGTTCAAGCCTCGGCTGGGTCAGTTGGCATTTCTGTGTGGAGTTTGCATGTTCTCCCCGTGTTGGCGAGGGTTTCCTCTGGGTGCTTCGGTTTCCCCCACAAGTCCAAAGACATGCGGTATAGGTGAATTGGGTAAGCTAAATTGGCCGTAGTGTATGTGTGTGTGTGTGTGTGTGTGAATGAGTGAGTGTGTATGGATGTTTCCCAGGGATGGGTTGCGGCTGGAAGGGCATCCGCTGCATAAAACATATGCTGGATAAGTTGGTAGTTCATTCCGCTGTGGCGATCCCTGATTAATAAAGGGACTAAGCCGAAAAGAAAATGAATGAATGAACTATTTCAGAAAATATATTTTAATATGCAATTTATTCCTGTAAAAAAGCTGAATGTTCAGCATTATTACTCTATTCTTTAGTGTTACATCTTCCTTTAGAAAATATTATTGCTGTATTGAAAATAAGAATCTTTTAAGTATGGAAAAATAACATTTTTGGTGCATAATCTTTTTCTAGAAATCAAGAATCATTGCAGGATTTTGTGATCAACAGACATTTCTGAGGGGTAATTTTGTTTATTGCAAAACTAAGCCTATAGAATCTGATTTAATACATAAAAGCAATAAACTCCGCAAGCTCAGTAACTCAAATAAGGGTTCGTTCATTTCTTTTTTCCGGAAAATGTTACACTGCATTGTATTATGTTATACATTACACTTTATTTAAAACTATATGAACATCAGATGTATCATAGCGGAAATGGCAGCTAAATAAACAGCACACAAGGTTTTGGAAGAGATCTTTAGTACCTACACAAACAAACCACTTACATTATTGTTGTTGTTGTTGTTGGGAGATAAAGGGACGACAACACCGTCATTGACTGAATCCACTGGAGAGAAGAATGATGTCAAGACGAAGGAAGAGCTTGATGCTTTGTAATTGGTCGCCACATTTAGGTCTGGCTTTAGTGCCTGTCAAAGTAAAACATGCATCTCAATTAGCAACAGTGTTAATGGGTTAATAGCCCAAGCCTGCGAGCCTTCATTTGAACACCACCAGTGACAGTGATTAGTCATTAACATTTTAATAAGCAGGTTTAAAAGCCTCATAATTGTGTTCAATGACTTGTCAAGTATAAGTAATGCTGCATTATACATTTCATTAATTAACACAGAGAAAAATATCTGTTGCAAAAGTCCTTCCCTATTAGCTGTTATAATTACACTCATAGCTTCAAGAAAAAAAAAGCTAATGTTAGCATGCTACTCACATTGAATTGTGTATAGTATCTACAGTATACGGACATAACTGCCTTACCACCATTTATGAAAACAAGCAGTATATCAACTGTGAACAGTGCAGGATGTACTGTATCCCACAATGCAATGCGCTTTATGACTTGATCATCTCTGACTTCCATCTTTTCCCTTAATTTACATCCAATAAAGTTGTGTATGTATTATATATTCAGCATTATATATGTTAATATTTTGCAAAATCTCTTGTTTTATATATATTCAGGTTTTTTGTAGTATTAGCTTTGATTTATGTTTATATGTCTTTTGTTTATTTTAAATTAAGTCATGTGTGTATTCTGTTTTCAAAATGCATAAATAATGTTTGTGCTAACCTTTTTAATAGGCTGTTTTAAAATGACGGTTTGTATGGGCTCAGGCGGGTTGTTATTGTCAAGCAATTCAGCATCTGATTGGTTGGGTAATATTGTGGATGTAGACTGCAGGCTCTGAAAAGAGCCCAAAACAAACAAAAAACAAGAAATTATTTAAATGTTAACTGTATAATTTGTTTTGACAACTTTAAGAATCATTACCATTACCTGTAGTCTGCTCTGATTGGTTACTTTGCCCTGGGGGCGTCGGCTTCTGGCTGGGGCCTCTGTGTGCTGATTAGACAGTTTCAACAGGAACTGGTTGCCGTTGCCGTCGGTCACTATGGTGGGAGCGGAGTTTGGGTTAACTGGGCTGACTGGCAATGAAGAAACAGGACTTGACTGCTGGTTGGTAAGTGCTTGAGGAAACTGCAGGAAAAATGGAAAAGACGGAAGTTTAACCAAACGTGATATGTTCTGTGATTTTCCATTATAATAAAAATGTAGCATCTCACTACTGCTGCAGCACACACAAACCCCTGGAGACTATGTAGTGCTGTGGTGTCAGGGGAGATGTTCGGAGAAAAAAAAAAAGTATTTTTCTCCTAAAAGCATTTTGAAAATAGAGTGTCAACTAATAACCTTACATGCATGCATGTTAGTTATATGTATAATAAATGAATATTAATTGAATAATTTAAATTATGACATAATAATAAATTCATATTTGATTACATTTTATTTGTATGCATATATATGTATGTTATGCATATATATGTGTGTATATATGTATGTGTGTACAAATATGTATGTACAGTATATACATATATGTATGTGTGTGATATTATTTATGATATAATAATAAATGAATATTTATATTAAATTATTTTTAATATAATAATATATTTTTTATGCATATATATGTACACACTCACACACACACACACACACACACACACACACACACACACACACTTCATTGTTTTTTTTGTTTTCAACTTAAATGTAGAATTTTTTGCATGCTTTAATCTTTATATATTTTAATTACAATACTATTCAGTCTTAATATCTTTTTATTACACGCTCTAATTCAGTCATTGTCTTTTTATTTGCAGCTTGCACTTGCTATTGCTTAAAATCTACATCAGATCCATTTCAAAATATTTGTCTAATACTTCTTATATCCATTTAACGTTTTTCATCTAATAATTATATATAATTTTATTTATAGATGTGTTTTATTTCACAATTTTGTCTTACTTAACAACAATAACCCTTGTTTATACTTTGCAAAGAGTGCCCTTCACAATGAAATGATAACTTTCTATGAAGCGGCACACAAATATCCTTTTGAACCAACACTTTAAACCCTCTCTCTGATTAAATAATGATCACACTTATTAATCTTCACACTGTGAAAGCACAGCACTGACTTGTCTCTGCTGCTTCTGTGTTTTCCTCTTCCTCTGATGCGTCTGTTGCAGCAGGTTGCGCTGATTCTGCCGCATTACAATCCTCCTCTGCTGCTCCAGCTCCACCTGTGGCTCTGTCACCATTTCACTGTCCTCCACCACCTCCATCACCTCCTCCTTTACAGTGACTCTGAACACGTCCATTGCGGCAGCAGGAAGCGCTTTTTTGACTGGATTGGGCTCAAGCACCCGTTTACCCTCCAGCTGCAGACGCAGGGACTCAACTAACTGCTGCTTCTGCAATAGCATGTTGGTGAGCTCCTGAATGCGTTGGTCCTTTTCCAGTAGCATCTGGTCCTTGTCTGCAGAGTGAGAGAGCATGCAGGAGGAGGATGGAGATGTTTGGCTGCCTGGCTCTTCTTTAATGCACACAGTGGTCGGGAGAGGACGGGACGGCTGCAGGGAGAGCTGGGTAAGAGGAGAGCTCACCTGAAACACACACAATAAGAAGATGCATAAATATTGTGAGGTTCTAATCATGCGGATCCAAAATGTAAAATCATATCAAACTGTTCAGCACACTGACTATTGAGAAGTACATTTAGTATATAGTTGATATACTATAAACAATTATATTTCCATTTCTACTTTTCATGTTTTATTCTGGAAATTAAACATTTGTTACATGAAGTATATGCATCTTTTTGACTAATGTAATAACGTGCATCCTTTGCAAAGCTGCTTTGGAACAATAATTAATGTGAAAAGCGTTATACCTGAATTAAACCTGTATTGAAAGTAAACCTGAATTGAATTCAATGTGTTTTTATATATGAATATGCCTAAGATGCAAATATTTGAATATAATGAATTTTTTGAATATGCTGATATGAGTACTGCAAAGCAACTATGATGTTTCTGTCATTCTAATGCAGACTAACTTTATTCTTAACTAAATAAATGAATAAAACAAATAAAAGATTTTAACAAAAAAAAGAAATATAAAAAGTATATACAATTTATGATGCAGATGTAAGCAATTACTTTAATTTATATAACTATTATAATTATCATTTTGTTTAAAAAAACCGTATTATTCATATTCATATTAATAATAGTAATAGTAATAATAATAATAATAATAATAATAATAATAATAATAATAATAGTAATAATAATAATAATAAATCATTATATTATCAATTATCAGTATACCAATAGATATGTATTAATATAGTGGGATACTATTTACATTTTATTGTTCCTTAAGTCTGTCTTTATTATTTTGAAATATTTAAATCATAATGAATCAAATTGAATATTAATTACTATTATTACCACAATAACAATTATTATCAATTACACAATTAACAGACTTACAATGAAAATAAATGTCTATTTTCAATTTAATGTGTCCTTGTTAAAGTCCAGCTTTATTATTATTATTATTATTTATTATTTAATATTAATATGTTATTATTATTATTATCTTAATAATATCTAGATAATAAAATATGACATTATTATACAGTAGCATTATATACATATATAAACAGACAGACAGACAGACAGACAGACATAGATAGATAGATAGATAGATAGATAGATAGATAGATAGATAGATAGATA
>CAIGQW010055694.1:10674973-10698601 GCA_903798125.1 Danio choprae | reverse complement strand
ATAGATAGATAGATAGATAGATAGATAGATAGATAGATAGATAGATAATTATTTATTTGTTTGTTTGATTGATTTATTATTATTGCTGTTGCTGAAGTTTTGCCTCAAGCTGACATCAGACTGGTTATTAGTGAGTAAACATCAGAGGCATCATGCAGCGTTGACAATTTAAATGCAGACAACTAGACAGCCCTCAGCTATTGTGCTGCAATGCTTCACTGCTCACAGCCAGTGCAGACAAAGGCTAAGGATTTCTGTAAAGGCCAGTTTTTACACATTAAGTAACATTTCACAATCACCAGTCCAAAACTGACCCAATTTTGCTAGTCTAAAGAATAGATAAGTGGACAATTACCATTTCCCCGAAAGCATCTGCATGACAGCTTGCCTCATCTGGACTCATTCCAGTGGATGAACGCTCAGAGTGAGCAGGGGAAATCGGAGGGGAGGAGCTAGTGCTACCAAACTGCATCATCATTGGGGCTGTCGTCAGAGCTCCGCCTCCTTCTGCAGAGGCACCGAACTGGAAGGAAGCAACCATCCCGTTCCTGCCTGTTGATTGGTGTGTGGAAGAGGCTCCTCCCCCTAGGGCTGAGGGTGTGTTGGTTTTAGGTGTTGGCGGGCTGGTGCCACCGTTCTGCTCCTGAAAATTCCTCAGTCGCTCAATAAGGTCATTCTTTGTGCCCGAGACTGTTAAGCCTCGCAGTTTCAACTCCTGCTTCAGCTCTGCCACCTGCAGGAAATGCAGAGAACAGCAGGAGTTATTTGATTTAATGCCATTTGAATAGCTACTCAGTGTGGAGTACTAAAATGAATTAATACCTTTAGCTCCTCCAGGTTGGGAGGCAGAGGGCCTATGTTAATCCCGCCTACATTTATAGTGATCTGCTGATTCTGACCAGTCAGATTAGTGGATGTTGACTGAGGGGGAGTGTCATTCCTGGACTGTGACTGACCACTGGCTGAAGTAGGCTGTTGATCAGCTGGAGGCCTAAATAGTGTAAAAATAATGTTATGTTATTAAAATCAATAAATAAATTAGTTTCCCTTGAAAAAAAAGTTCTAAATAGCTATAATGTTTTCATTGTCCTTCAAATTATTAGGTTTTACTCACGTCTACAAAACGATTTCATAAAAATAAGAAAAAAACATCATGCAATAAAAATAAATATTAAAATATGAACTAAATTTAGTATGACCACATATACTTTTAGATAAATTATTAAGTATAGGTCAAAATACCTATGTGATTTTTACATACATTAATGACATTTTTTTTTTTTATCAATTACGAGATCAGCACATTCTTGTAAATTCTTATAAATAAACCATTAGTGATAAAATGTATTATTATAATTATTAATAACAGCACCAGCAGATTTTGTTTTTTAAAACTAAAGAACATTATTCATATTTTACTCTTGCCTTGACATCAGATCAGGTTTGTAATGAGTGATCATTTGGAGGTGACATGCATTTTTAATATTTAAAAAAGAATTAAATGTAAAGCAGCATGATAACATATACTATTATATATTTTAATAAACACAGGTCAAAATAAGTGCCATTGTGAAAAATATATGTGCAGTGCTCAATTAAAGGTGCAGTAGGTGATTGTCTTCAGAATTTTTTTTTGTTGTGCTGGTTGAAAGTCTCTTCACATTCTAATAGTAATGAATAAAGTAAATGATCTAAATGTATTTATATGTATTTTTATATTCTGGGTAAGGCATAAGTGTGAAAATGTTCATGCAATTAAATATTGTCGGGCTGACAATTCCCATAATTCTGATAAGTATCCCCAACTGTCTGTCAACAAATGTAGATTTGTACATCTGCACATCTCTTCACGCAGATCCACCATTTGCATTCACTACACGTGCACACGAGAGAGATGAGAGCGGTAAAAACAAATGCTGAATCAATATTGGAGTTAGTTTTGCCCGCTGGAGGAAAGATGACACCATGGCTGAAGTATTTTTTTTAGACAGGTAACGTTATGTTTAAAAACCTATTAAAACTTTAGTCATGCAAAGCTGATGTAGATTTTGTTATATTCACGAAAGTGTTATTCAGCCACTGAATTTTTCTGCTGATAATGTAAATTTTTATTTCATTTAACAAAACATATTTAAACAGCACTTTTCCACCTAGCCTGCTTTACTGAGGTGAAGTTGGTTTTATATTTTTACATTGGTTCATTCTGAACAATGACAACCTGTGACGCGCTCCCTGTATTGTTTACCATGCTACTTTGAATATTCGGTCTGAAATAGCATGTAAGTATGGCTTAGTAATAAGTGTAATTCCTGCACCCCGCCGGCCAACCACTAAGCATACAGTAGTCGATTTAGGACAAAGCACATGAGAGAATGAGACCAGTGATCCTTGAATGCATGAAATATTGCACATTATGACAAGTTTTGTTTGCTACACAACTGAAAACGTGCTGGATATAATACAGTTTTTCGATCGGAATTGTAGCATTATAAAGTACTGTAAAGTTTTCTAACTGGTGAATGAGATGAACTAGTGGGTTGTCTGCTGTCATCTTTAAGGTGCGCGCGCGTTCGTGTTTCAGGAGGTGGGCTTTGGACGGCAAGGGAGGGATTGTGTTTCAAAGATATTATGCTAACCGGTTAGCATTGTGGCAGATCACCTACTGCACCTTTAAGAGGGCACATTATTTCACCCATACTTACTGGTTATAATTATACTAGTTATTTGAAACATTAAAATGAGATATTTTACTTGAATTTGCTTTCTATTGATAAAAAAATCACCTTAAATGTTATTTGAAGAAGACCTCAAAATGGGCATTGTTTTTGCACATACAGTTGAAGTCAGAATTATTACACCTTCTGAATTAGTAATCCCCTATATATTTCCCCCCCCCAATTTCTGGTTAATATTTTCAACACATTTCTAAACATAATAATTTTAATAACTAATTTCTTTTATCTTTGCCATGGTTACAGTACATAATATTTTACTAGATATTTTCCAAGATACTAGTATTCAGCTTAAAGTGCAATTTAAAGGCTTAACTAGGTTAATTAGGTTAAGTAGGCAAGTTAGGGTAATTAGGCAAATCATTGTGTAATGATGGTTTGTTCTGTAGAGAATCAAAAAATATTGCTTAAGGTGGCTAAAGTATTGACCTTAAAATGTTTTTTAAACAAATAAAAACTGCTTTTATTCTAGCTGGAATGAAAAAATAAGACTTTCTCCAGAAAAAAAAGGTTATAGGAAATACTGTGAAAATTGCCTTGCTCTGTTAGACATTATTTAGGAAATATTTGAAAAAAAATATCTAAATTTCACAGGAGGGCTAATAATTTTGACTTCAACTGTATATAATAAGCACTCCCCAAATATGGGGCATATCTCACTTGGGTGGAGCCGGTAGAATGGTTGGGTAGTTGTAGTTCTGCTGCTGTTGGTTGATGATCTGTAGCTGGAGGAAGAGCTGCTGTTGGTAGAGGAGTTTAGCGTAGGACGAGTCCAGTAGAGGCGGAGGCTCACGCTCAGCTTTCTGATCCGGAGGAACATACTGGTGATATTTCAGCTTCTTTACTTTAGGTTTATTGTCTCTCACTTTCTTAGAGCGCTGAACAGGGCGCTCACTACTCACTTTACCACCCTAAAAGGAGACAGAAATAGATTAAGCATTAATATGATTGTCATTCTGGTAAAAAAAAATAAAAAAAATAAAAAATTATATATATACGTACAGTGCTCAACATAAATGAGTACACCCCTTTTGAAAATGAATATTTGTATCCACTTCTCTGTGAATAGGAAATATATTTTGGTCCATTTGAACAAAACAGATTTAATGAACAGATTTTTTTTATTAAAATAAAATTTTAGTCACGAACATCTTTAGAAATAGAAAGATAATACATTTAAATTAATGTATCTATATATATATATATATATATATAAATACAAACTTATATTAAGTTAAAATCACAATGTACGTGTATATGTTGAGTGCTGTACATTTACAAATAATCTTGTTTTTCCATTTGACATAAAATTATTTAGCTTGTTTTAAGGAAAAACTCACTTAATTTTGACAATGTTTTGCTTGTGTAGAAAATGCATCTTGATTTAAAATGTTTAAGATATTTGGACTAAACAAGACAAAAAAATCTAAGTTAAAAAAGCTATTCTTTGCAGTGTACTGTATGTCTCAAAGAGACAAAATGTTGTAGCCTTATATTTTGCCCAGTGTTTTTTTTTTTTTTTTTTTTAAGAATATGACATTTAAAAAAAAAGCAAACTGGATTATAAGATATTAAATTTTAAGTAAACTCTTATAACATGTGCCTGGGCATTCTATAAAAGAAAGCAAAGCTTAAGAACAACAGACAATAGAGCAAAAAAAAACGTTGAACAAAAGACCAACAGAATGATATATTGTATGATACCTTGAATTATAGTTAGAACAATGAATAGGTCGATAGAAAGAACAATAGACAGATATATGTACAGTAGATGGATATACAGAATGACATTATGAACGACAGACGGATAGAGACAGACAGACAGAGAGACAGATAGATGGAACTGCCACCTTTTGTAGTGCAGGAGCTTGCTTTTGGCCTGTTGTTCCAATGGGAAGTTTCTGCTGAGGGGCGGGACTTGGCAGTGGAGGCGGGACCTAGGAGAAACCACCAGAAAAGCTCATGAATGTAATGAAGACCATCATGCTTGCATGACTGCAGTCAGAGAGCAGGGAGAAGTGTGTAAGTGTGGCCACAGGACCACTGCATAATGCGCGCAGATGATCAAGTGCAATTACACATGCTAGTTAGAAAAAAGTGTGTGTGAGCGTCGGAGCGTGTCTGAGGATGTTTAATGAGCTGAATAAAGATGGTGAGTGCTGCAAATAATTTAGAGCTCTAGAGAGCTGACTGGGCATGAGAAGATACAGGAAGACTTCAAAGTGTAAGTGTGTGTTTTCTGATGATGATGATAGATTATTATTTATTACCCTTGGAGAGGATTTACTGAAACTGCCAAGATTCATGCAGTTTTCATGAAAAACAAGCTGAGATCACATGTGTGTTTGAGACGCTCAGTTCACAAATTATGAGCTAAGATCATTCTGTATGTGCATGAGTCAAATATGAGTCAACACAAAAGCATATTAAATATATCTACTTTAAAGTATAATAGTATAGTAACATCTATATATACATACATACATATACATAATATATACATACATATATATACACATATATATACATACATATATATATATATATATATATATATATATATATATATACACACACACACACACACACACACACACACACACACACATATATATATATATACATATACATATATATATATACACACATATACACATACATATACATATATATATATATACACATACATATACATATATATACATATATACAGACATTTTCAGCTATACTTTATATTTATTTCAATTTAAGTTTAGTGCATTAATTTACATATAAACAAATAAAAATTGTAAATGACACTGAAACAATGCGTCTAAGCATTTTACCTTATATTTACATTTAGGCTTTATTCAGAAAAGTTCCCTTAATTCATTACCCTAAAATATAATTTACTATTTAAAGTTTCTAGAATGCTAACATTAATGAAAAATTTGTCATTCACTGAACTATACATTTTTAAACTCCCTGATTTGTCGGGGTGGAGAATGCACCTGTTTTGGTGTGGTTTCATTGGCCGGTCTCTCAGCTGGAGTAGGTAAGTGGGCGTGGCCGAGGGGAGAGCCCTGATTGGCTCCCTGCTCTGGTGAAAACGCATCACTGCTTTCCTCATCAAATGAAGAATTCTCCACTTCTACTTTTGGAAACTCAGTCTCTGAGAGGAAAAAGAAAAAAATCATTAGACTACACCACTTTGAAATGGATATTGTCTTTTAAACATATGTTGTTGTTGTTAGGGTCTACCAAGCTGAATTTTTAAACAAACTAATTGTTTTAGTAAAAGGTCATTTAGTCATTTTAAAGCAATAGTTCACTCATCATTTACTTGCCTTCAAATGGTTCCAAATCTTTGAACGCAAGAATGTTGGGTACTTGTAGCCACTGAAGTACTATTGAAATGCATGGGTACAGGTTTCCAACATTCTACAAAACATCTTTTTCTGTGTTCAACAGAAAAAACCTCAAAGGTTTAGAATAAGCATAGGGTGAGTCAACAGAATAATTTTTTTTAGGTTAACTCTCTCTTTAAATAATAAAAAACATTGATACGACATTATGAAACATGGGCCTCACGGTGGCGCAGTGGGTAGCACGTTCGCCTCACAGCAAGAAGGTCGCTGGTTCGAGCCTCGGCTGGGTCAGTTGGCATTTCTGTGTGGAGTTTGCACGTTCTCCCCGTGTTGCCGTGGGTTTCCTCCGGGTGCTCCGGTTTCCCCCACAAGTCCAAAGACATGCGGTATAGGTGAATTGGGTAGGCTAAATTGTCCGTAGTGTATGTGTGTGAATGGGTGTGTGTGGATGTTTCCCATTGATGGGTTGCAGCTGGAAGGGCATCCGCTGCATAAAACATATGCTGGATAAGTTGGCAGTTCGTTCCGCTGTGGCGACCCCAGATTAATAGAGGGACTAAGCCGAAATGAAAATGAATGAATGAATGAATTATGAACCCTTAGCGCTTCCCCATTTCACTTACACTGCACTAATATTGTCCCAGAGTGAATAATAAAACCTTTAAACCATGCTGAATGATATTTATATTTAATTTGAGCATGCTCTAAGAGCAAGGCTTATATGCCGATAATCATTAACTCTCTAATTAGGTTATTTAGGGATTAAAACTGTTAAATTCATCTTTCAGCATTCCTTCACTGTGCTGCATTGTACGCAGCTGCATAAACTTTATGGTTAATCGACTCAAGCCACAGAAGTGTGACGTATTCCGTATGAACATGAATGTAAATTCCCCTCTAATTAATTTAACTCGGTGTTTGACGTACACCAATCTCATTAGCATAACTCTGCATTAAATTAGCGCATGCTGAACCGCTGCAGGAACGCGGTGGGAGATAAATATGAAGACGAATGTGCACACATTGCTAACGACGCACTGGAATGAGCGCTGGAGCATCTGTGTATGGATGCAGATTGAGAGGAAAAAGGAAACGAGAGGAATAGATATGTGAATCTTAGCATCCACTGGAGAATTAAAATGGAGGTTTGCTTTGGTCATTCACAACAAAAACAAAAAAAAAACAGTGAATAAAGAGGCAGATGGGAGCATTGACAAAGGGACAGATAAAGATTAACGTGGATGGAGTATGCTGAATATATTATATTAGGAATATTAGGAAGTATAATTATTCAACATTTTCTCTGAAATGACGTAGAAGCATTTCTCACTCATAAATTCCTAGTAAATTTCACATGTAATTATAAAACAAGTGCTGCAATAAATTAAAGTACAGTCAATTTTTAAAAATTCTAAACAGAAATTGCAAATGATTTTAATATTAAATAATTAATACAAAATATTTCATTTTATTTTTAAATATAACATATTTATTACTTGTTACATATAAAATATATAACTAGTCTGTGTTTGAGGTTTTCTTGTTTTATTTTTTATATATTTAACATATATTTAGCATCCTTTAAACTGACAAAAAATTGCAAACAAAACAAACGCAGTTTTTTTAAAACCAAAATTACTGAAAATGTTCGCGATAATTAAAAAATAAATTCAAATTCATGTGGCACAGACCCTTAATCCTTATTTCATACACTAAAATTTCAATTCAAACTTTTGAATATAAAAACAATCTTAATTATTTAAAATCAAAGCGGCACAACTCCTGCTAGACTTTTATAACTGGGTAGAGCTCTTGGCTTGTGTATATCAGCCATTAAATCAACCTTTACTCTACTGTATGACATTTGGTTTCTGAGCACCTATGATAGCTTGTTTGATGCTGCTGTGAACAGGAAGGATGTTTTTGTGAACGAGCTCCATGGGCCCGGGCCGCTGGGAGATTTTATCGTTCAGGTCGTCTGCTAGACGAGCTCGTTTCAGCAGCAGCTGCTTGGCCTGAAGAGATGGTTCAGCTGATGTTTCTGCACACAGAATATACATGTATACAGTTAACAAAAACACATACACATAAATCTAAGGCAAGTTGAATGCAGACAGTATTTGTATTACTTATTTTCTACAATTTCTAAAAGCATTCAATTGATGTATGGTTTGTTAGGATAGGACAATGTTTGACAGTAATAACATAAAAAAAATTACATCTGAGGGTAAAAATCCCAATATTTAGAAAACTGTCTTTAACCCTTGTGTTTTCATCCACTCTGGAGTGCTTTTGAGGTTTAATTTGGCCATTCTCTATTTCAGCAAATGGAATGATTTTTGGTGACAAATTTATTTTGACACATATTTTGGGAAAACGCTTAGAAACTCAATGCACTGGGGAAATTTACTACCCTTTCATAATGTTGGTGGCTGTTTTTGCCTCATTGACTTCCATTATAACAAAGGTTTTTGATTGCAAAGCCATGACACCCCATTATTATGTATTCTTGATTGTTGGTGGATTTCCCTCTTGGGAAAAGGTACAATTTTAGCCATTTTTACTGTTGATCATCAGTTACTGTGCAAAAACAGCTTAGTTTCTAGCTTTTATATGGAGTATAGCGTGTGTGTGTGTGTGTGTGTGTGTGTGTGTGTGTGTGTGTGTGTGTATGAGAGACTTACCTTCATATGTCTGAGAAAATCAATATAGGCTCTCAGAACATAGTAAACATAAGTGTGTTTATGCACACACCCTATAATTTGCTGTTCTACTCCATAGAACTCTATATAAAAGCCAAAAACATTTTTGCACAGGCCTATCTAAACGGTTAATGGTGCCAACTGATGATCAACAGTAAAAACTGCACATTTGACCTCTTACCAACAGGGAAAACCACCAACAATCAGGAATGTATGGTAATATAGTCATGGCTTTGCAATCAAAAAATGTCATTGTAATGGAAGTCAATGGGGCAAAAACAGCCACCAACATAACGAAAGGGTAGTCAATTTGAGCAATACACAAGGGTTAACGTTGTCCGGGTTTAGTTCTGTGTAATGCATATTATTAATCAAAAACTAGGTTTTGTTATATCTGTGGTATCACTTACAAAATGCTTTCTTTATTTAATATTCAAATGAGTTTGGAATTGTTAACTATTACTACAAATATACCCAGTGTGGCCCGTTCAACAGGCAAAATAGGCGGTCGCCTAGGGCCCAGCGTACACGCTGCTCTTGTATAATTACTGTAAACATGATCGCGTACGTATATACCATGAACAATGCATATTGTGCAATACGCAAATGCAAATTCACCACGACGGTGAGAAAAAAATAACCTTCACATTTCATTGAAAGAATAGCTCTGTAAAATTCATACATGACAAATAGTTGAAAACGATAATAAATACACAACTAATACTTAATATACATTAATAAAGAGACTAAGCCAAAAAGAAAATGAATGAAAAAAGGATATTATAACTGACATCTACTAACACAAATGGATAACGTGCGACACTAGATACACTTTTCTTTACATTATACAGAAAAAACGAAAATTTAGAATTCTTAAAATTGACAAATGCGCATACCACTGTTTTTGCCAGCTCTTTCTCACCTTAAAATAAAACATTCAAACACAGTCTTGGGTCACAGTCTCTCAGTGAGGAGTGTGTCATTGTTTAAACTGTAGGGGGAGTCATTAAAACACTCACCTTCAAGAATGTGCATCCTGACCAGCTCTGACCTCTCTGGACGACTGCGGATCTTTCTCTTCAGGTAGTCCTCGGTCTGAAACACAAGAAAGTAGAAGATATAAAGCAAGAGAGCTTATATTTAGACTTCACTGGGAAGACGTGATAAAAATAGGAAAACTTACTCGTGCTCGTTCTAAACTTCGCCTCTGCTCATGAAAAGACGCAGAACTTTTCAGTGCTGGAAGGCAAAAAGACACAAAGAGAAAAGACTCTTACATTAAGGTTGATACATATAAATGTGTAAAGTTGAGGGCTGTGGAAAATGGAAAGCATTTGAGAGAAAAAAAATATCTAAAATAGAAACGTGTGCGTGCGTTGTGCAGATCACAGGTAACATTTCTGCTTCAGTGCTGTGCAAATATATCTTCTTCTTTTTTGGATAGGTGAAAATTGTATTTTTGTAAAAAGAAAAAAAAAAGATGCTTGTAAAAGAAATTGATAGAGAAACAACAGATTACAACTGAATGTTTTTTCCATGCACACATACAAAAGCTAAATATAACATTTCAACGAGCCCGTCTGCTTTATCCAGCAGGTTTACAGTCTGAGTACTTGTGTTTTTGATATATCAGGAAACAAATTTGTAAAATAACATGGATATGACACAGGTATTCAAATGCTAATGTATTCTTTAACACTAACGTTAATATTTCTGCTGTAAAATAATATGAACAACAGCTACGTTAATTCTCTTTCGTTTGCTTTCGTTTTGTTAACCTATTTTCTTTAGAGATTTTGTAGCTCAAAATCTTAAGAATACACAAACACACTTCACTGAATATGTATTACACACACACAGTCCTCACCTTTTTGAAAAGGACATAATATATTGTATAACTGCAGGTTAACTATGTACTGTCCATCCTATACACCCATCCTATAAAAATGCTCCTTACAAAAATATTTGTGTCGCATGTTAGCAGACCACTGTACTGGGCTCTCATGACGACCCATGTCTCCAAACAATTCTTCTTCTTCCACTTGTTTTAATTACGGTTGGCAACACACGTGGCATCTCTCTACCATCTGAACACTGTAACAGGTAAAAACGTCGAAGCTATCATGCATATTAATGAAATTGCACCTCATTCACAATAGAGCGCGCTGATTGGTTAGAACCAAGTCTTTCTCATGAATTAATGCTGAAAGCTCAAAGACATCATGTTGTACCCGCCGGTACAGACAGCCAATCTACACGCTAAAATTTACACAAGGATCTCATCGCCTGGACGTAGCTTCAAAATTTATTTTTAAACCGGAAGAACGAATTTGCTCGAATGTGTTTTGGTGTTTCGTGACCCTTTAACATTTCTGATTTTAACTCTAATGTAATAACATGCAACTTTTGTAAAGCTGCTTTGAAACAATAATTATTGTAAAAAGTGCTATATGAATAAACTTGACTTGAATTGAAACGTATTACAAGGATACTTATGAGGACATTGCCAATCATACAGATTTAGTCTTTTCCTGAAAGCAAATATGCACAAAATTTCCTGAGAGGGTTGGGTTTAGGGACAGAGTTGGAGTAGGGTGTTAGGAAATACAGTTTGGACAGTATAAAAACAATGGAAAGTTTAGGAATGTCCCTGCAATTCACAAAAAAATATGTGCTTGTCTGTGTTTGCCCCATATTTAATACTCCTTCAAACATAGCTTCTCTACTTGGTGTACAGTTGTCAGCACATTGTGTCTCCAAAGACTAAAAGCAAAGCCTGGCTGGTAATACAGAGAACCAGAGATTTATGAAGTTATTAGGTTATTTTCATTTTTATAAGGTAAGATGGTTGAAGATGGCAACTTAAGAACAGTGTGGGCTTATTTGTTAACATACTTAGAGATATTATTAGTATGTGCAAGATGATGCATCAGCCAACGAGTTATTATATGAACTAAATAGAAACACTAGCGAATTCAGTTGTTCTAGCACAAAATGTCCGATTTAAAAATAGGAGTTAGTCTTCTCTATATACAATTAATTCTTATTAACTCTTACCTTAGGTTATTATTACCTAATTCTTATTAACATTTACATACTTTAAAGCACCATTAATGCTATATACTAAACCGAAATTTTTATAAAAAATGTTTTATTTAATTTTTAACAGTTTAGTTGAACAATTGAATAACAAATGACAGACAAGGCAGAATCCCAGTACAAGACAGTTATCTGAATGGTGTAATGACTATACTATGTAATAGGGATGCACCAAATTTTTGACCACGATAATTATAGAAAATACCATTTTTGGTCGAAAGAGAAAAAATGGCGAAACATATGAGCCGAAAAAACATTATGCTGTAGACAGCCTCCAGCTGTAGATACTGTGTGCTGGATGCAGAAAGCACTGTGCTATAACCATTCATTTCAATGCATATGCAAAGGGCATATACATTTTTGCTGCGTCTGACAAAGTGCAAGATTAATATTAATCTTAATATTTAAGCTTAATATTTAACTTTATTCTATCTGCTTATACATGAACTGCACATGCTCACCAGAAACGCAAATAACTATAGTCTTACTATACTGTAGTTACTATAGTCAACCTACTATAGTACAAAGTAATATAACTACAAACTAATAAATGGTTTTGCAAATCTAACCATATGATATAGAATTTCACATTGCAGAGCTCTACTGATGTTTTGAAGTAACTAAAAAATCTGTGGGCTAAAACTCTTCCTGATTTCCTTTTAAAAGTTATATAATAAGTAAATTATTTATATATATACACAGTCAAACCTAAAATTATTCCAACCCCTTGCAAACTCTCACTCAAAGTTACTTTTGTTCAACCAGCATTTTTTTTATTTATTTTTTGGCTGGAAATGACACAGGCTTCTCTCGGAGTATAATAAGACATTGTAAAGAGGCATCATTGTGGAAAAAAAATATTTCATAGCTTTTATTTATCTTTGAACTAAAACTTTAAGTCAGAATTTGCCAGGGGTATGAATAATTTCTGGCTTGACTGTATATGGTAAATGGGTATGTACTGTAAGCTAAATAAATTACAATTCTGTATGAAATGCAGTCTTATTGTTCCTACATTTTTTTATTGTGTAACCCAAGACAAGTTTGTTTCAATTTTGTGTTTTTGTTTTATTTTTGTATTATTGAAATATTTTTTAAAAGCATGTCAAATTAACTCCGTTAAGTATTTGTATGTTTTATGACCACTCCAATATTTCAGCTTCATGTTCATGATATATTGCATATCTCTGCCTACAGACAATTACAAAGCCACAAATACAGGAGAAAAAAAATGCAATTTAAGAGATAAATGCAACACAAACCTGGAAAAAGAAAGCAAGAAAAAAAGCAAGCTTTTTAGCAGAAGATTCTGGTCTGTGGGTCATAAGTGTTCATTTTCTGCCCACGGCAACACACGCAAACACACACACAAATACACGCGCGCACACACACACACCGCCCTTTAACCCTAACCAGCAAAAAACACATTTATCTAAATGAAGAGAGAAAAGTGTGTAAGAAATGGCAACTTTGGCGTGAAAAAGCACCTCATATGTGTTACCTCTTATCATTATTTTCAGATCTAACAGCCAATCAAGTGCCACAACACCCAAATTCCATATTTGTATTAACGACTTGAGATATGAATGGGGTCAAAATTAAGCTGCACTTTCAGAAATAAATCTCAGACAGACCTGTATCTCACTGAGACAATCCACAGTTAAAAACACTGCAATGTTTGCCCAACAAATTTCAAGGTGTTTTTCACATTACATAATCAGAATTTGAGCAAAAAGTCCCTGTAACCACATCCATGTTGAGACTCAAGCTCAAATCTTGAGTTTCTGAACTACATTTCCTTTCTGAACTACATCCTGGATATGTGATTCACAGTGCTGATAACATAAATGTAACATGTCTAAAATGTAACAATGAACCGAATGAATTACTTACAAAATTGTGTTATTAACATACAGTTGAAATTTGTATTGCTTTTCAAATATATCCCAAGTGATGTTTAATGGAGCAAGGAATCTTTCACAGTATTTCCTGTATTTTCTTCCCCCCTGGAGCACAGTTTGTATCTTTTAGTTTGGCTGGAGTAAAAGCAGTTTAATTTTTAATATTTTTAGCCCCCTTAAGGTTTTTGTTTTCCATAGAACAAACCACTATTATCCAATAACTTGCCTAACTATCCTAACCTGCCTGGTTAACCTAATAACTAAGTTAAGTCTTCAAAGCCTTAAGTCTTCAAGCCTTTAAATTAAAATATTATGCACCATGGCAAAAATAAAAGAAATGAGCTATTTGAAATTAACAAGTAAAACTTTTATGTTTAAATGTGGTGAAAAACAATATTGTTTCCATTAAGCAACACTTGAGATTTTTTTTGAAAGGGACACACATGCATGCACTTTTTAGAACTAACTTTGCCAGCACAACATGCAGAAACAAAATAAAAACTTAAACGTTAAATACATTATACTACACCACAAAAATCTAATATTTAATTTCAAGTGTAACAAAAATATTTAACAACAACAGTACTTCTGTAAGTTATAAGGAGTTTTAACAGATCTCATCAACTCGAGGACGATGAAATAAGGCAGATAAGAGCACACGAGGGCATTCGAGGTAACAGGAAGTGCAAACACAGGAAGTAAAAATGGAGAAGACAGTGAAAGTGGTGCTCAGGAATATTCTAAAAGAGCAGTACACATTTGCACATTCGCTAACGTTTTTTTCCCCCTTCCCGTTGAGATCCAAATTTAGATGCAGACATTTATTGGGTGAGTGCTGTAAAGATCCCCTTAGGTTGCCATCTGCTGTCATTGCAGTTATTTCTAGCCTGGACAAACCCTTTCTAACTAAATGACTTTCTATATTCTCTCCTCAAAGTATCTAGTTCAAATTTTCAAAAGCAAATGCAAAGAAAATGACTTTAATGATTATAACAGGCGGCTGACCTTTTACGAACAGATATAACTGGAAACATGGCATATATATTTAAATATACCGCTTATCACCTGCTCATTGACTCAATGGAGTGAGTGTGAGTGTGAGTGTGAGTGTGAGTGTGTGTGTGTGTGTGTGTGTGTGTGTGTGTGTGTCCTTGTGGCATTTGCATGAGTGTATATGGCCCTATGAGGAAAGCCATTTGTGATGTTTGTTTTGTGATGTGTGCGTGCATGCGTGCGTAAAACCCACCCAAATTAAAAGCATGGCTAGTCATGCACTCACTAAAGAAAGAGAGCACAAAAATTAATTTAAGACTCAAGTTTTAGTGTACTATTATGTATTTTACACGCTTACAGTAATGGTTCACCCATAAATGTAAATTAGCTAATTATTCAGTCCAGAGGCATAAAAGAGATATATGACTGTGTTTCTTCAGCCAAAGAGAAATTAAGGTTTGGAGAAAAACACATGCAACTGAACGAGGCCCACCATAGATCCCTTCTGATCATCCAAAATCTACATATATTTAGGCTGTATCAATGTAATTCACATTTCCCCAAACCACAAATAAGAGTGTTCTAAAATAAAATAAAATAAAGGCAACGCAGTGGTGCAGTGGGTAGCACGATCGCCTCACAGCAAGAAGGTCGCTGGTTCGAGCCTCGGCTGGGTCAGTTGGCATTTCTGTGTGGAGTTTGCATGTTCTCCCCGTGTTGGCGTGGGTTTCCTCTGGGCGCTCCGGTTTCCCCCCACAAGTCCAAAGACATGCGGTATAGGCCAATTGGGTAAGCTAAAATTTTCCGTAGTGTATGTGTGTGAATGAGTGTGTGTGGATGTTTCCCAGTGATGGGTTGCAGCTGGAAGGGCATCCGCTGCGTAAAACATATGCTGGATAAGTTGGCGGTTCATTCCACTGTGGCGACCCCAGATTAATAAAGGGACTAAGCCGAAAAGAAAATAAATGAATGAAGTTGGCGGTTCATTCCGCTGTGGCGACCCCAGATTAATAAAGGGACTAAGCTGAAAATAAAATTAAATAACCACTCATGAAATTAATATGAATAAACTGAATTACTAAATAAATTGATCTTTGCCTCAAGAAAGACAGTCACAATTTGTACATTTTAATGGCTTGGGGTGAATGAATAAATAAGAAAATGTTTTAGTAGTAATACATTTTATACTGATTCTTGAAACTTGAGGCAGAAATTAATTTTGCACCACTGGTCATCAATTTGAATAATGTGAAAAATAAAATCTGTTTTCAAACAGGTTTCCCAAAACTACTTTTTCTCATCTACAGGTATAGTTACCATGGTTGTGATAAGAGCTCACAAGACTTTCACACTCTTTTTTTTTTTATAAATCCTCAATAAGAAAAGAGAAGATTGTTTATAAGGAATGCTAAAAAGACAACTTTGATTATCATCCAAGAAGCATTTCTTATGCTTTTCTTTCTCCTATCATATTTTATATGGCATCCCTGTTGATGTTTGTCCGCTGTTGACAGTGCGGTTAGTGTGCCAAGTGTAATGCTGATATCAGCAGACACTGGGTTCAAATTGGATCACAGATGCTGGATGATATTAGGGGACCAGTATGAAGCATTACATAACCTCACTAAAGGGAACCATCGCCTTGTTTAAACTTTGTTTCTGCTTTTCTGGCTTTTATTTCTTTTTAAGAAGATTCTGAGAAGAGGTCTTAAGTAAGTGCTTGGTGGTTCCACCATCGACACACCTTCTTAGGGCCAGTCACATTAACAACGTTTAATAAAAAAAATTTAGTTTGATTGAATAATTTACTAGATCTCATGTGCATAATTTAAGCGATGCACAAAGTATTTAAATTACATTTATATGTAATTATATTGAATGTTCGGTAGATTAGGCTGGCCTAATATATATATATATATATGTGTGTGTGTGTGCGTGCGTGCGTGCGTGCGTGTTTACAATTTATAACCTCTAAGACTCAAAATATTCAAAATGCAAACTTGTATTCAGATGTGAATCAAGGGTCAGAGGATGATTTCAAAATCACATCAGCCTGATCCTTTTTTGTATTATATAACTAAATATTCTCTGGAAGAAATCCTCAGAAGGTTATGCATAATGGTTTGTGGAGGAGTAGAGCTCAGAGATCAGAGGATGGCAGATAAATCGCAACTTACTTATTAAACAGTTCACTTGCACAACAAAAATGAACTGATTATATTAGTGGATTTGCAATTTTTGCTTGTTGAAATAAAATAAAATATTATAAGATAAATTTCTGCTAACTTTACCAGTTTATTTCTCTCCAAACATGGCATGGAAATACATTATTTATGTATGTAGTTAGTTAGTTAGTTAGTTAGTATTAAAACACTCCAGTTATTCACATTCAAAAAAAGTAATAATAATAACAAAAATGCATGATGGAAATATAACTACTGATAAATTAACAGTGACCCTATAAAATTAAAATATAACCCATTGCATTTCCACAAAACAGCACTTAAAATGTTCTCACAGGCTGCTGAATGAATCACTTCTTTATTAAGATTATTTAAATGTCTAATACACATTTTTTAAACCATACATCCTGTGTGAGGCAAGTTGTGTGTGTTGTGTGAAAATAACATGACTAACATGACAGCTTATAGAGTCAAACCTAAACTTCTCTCACCCAGCTAAACTTGACAATCGCCACAAAAAACTCCAGCAAGCAAAACAGAACCAACCATCTTGAACCTTGTTACTTGTTTGCACTTGTGTGAAAAGGGGCTTCATATCAGTCTAGTCTCTCTCAAATTATACACTCAAGACCAGAGGCCAAATTTATTGTATTGATGCAGGCATTTTGATTGCACAGCATTTGATGCAAATTCGACATCTGAAGATAATTTGTAAATGATTCTACTAGAGATTTGGTGAATGAGAATACGTACATTAAAAAAATGAATAAACTAAGAGATTTGTTGAAGAGGGCTAAAAGGATTAGTCAACAATGACAACAATATTTGTCAGCAATTGTTGTTGACCTAATATGCCTGCTTCAAAACGCCTTAAAATATATACTTTATTATGAATAAAATCTACATACAGTACTTTTGAATGTACTGTATCAAACTGTAACAAAAGAGCTTTGGGAAATACTGTACCATTTTGTCATAATTGTCTTTTACAGATCTCAAGGTTGCATGATTATGTGCATTATGTCACCATTCAAATTAGCCATCTTGTCAGTTAGCATCCTCCATATTTCTTTTATATTTATTTTCCTTCCATATTAGACATTTAAAAGGATTGTTCACTCAAAAATATAAATTTACTCACCCTCAAGTGGTTCCAAACCTTTATGAGTTTCTTTATTCTGTTGAGCACAAAAGAAGATATTTTGAAGGAAGCTGAAAATCTGTAACAACTGACTTCCAAAAACAAATACTATGGAAGTCAAATGTTACAGGCTTGAACATTCTTCAAAATATCTTCTTTTGTGTTCAACAGTCAAACAGGTTTGGAACAAGTGAGGAAATGATGACAGAACTTTAAATCTTGGGTGAACTATACCTTTAAAGTTGCTGCAATTTAAAAGTTAAGGATGGTCAATAAGTATCTTGTTGCAATAAGGTATAATAAAGATAACATTAAATTAATATTTTCCAACAGGTTGATTGTTATTACCATTTAAACCACTTTACATATCCACACAGCCAGTCTCATGCATGAGTTTGCAAAGATTTGAACTTCGAATGTCTACTGGAGATAGTAATTAGTCCTAGAATAGCAGACCTGAGGCCTGTACCATGAAGACATATTCAGTTTAATTTTAGTTTCAGTTTAGTTTGCACCAATCCTGGGTTTTGGGTACCATTAAGGCTGCACGGCTAACTTGCTTCGGGGAAGGTTAAGTTTTGATTACACATCAATATTCCACCAATAAACAGTAAGCCAATTAACATCTCTGACATGTTATAATAAAAAAAAAACACTCAGCTTTTCTAGCTCCAAATGAAAGGTTGCTAAATCATACCTGACGATTAAGCCTTACAACTAATGTTTACGTTTGTAATATGTATATTAATTGCCAATTAAAAATCATGTGGATAATGTGGATTTTTAGAACTCTGCATCTCATTTTGAAGGAGTGAATGGGTGACATTTTCAAATGAGGCACATTTTCAAAAGAGAACAACTGACTTTAGCATTGTTTTTCAGGTAAACAAGTATGTTCACTTAGCCTGTTTCTTAAATATGTGCATATTATGGTATTTTCATGCTTTAAATGAGTCAAAAACTTACATACAGCGCTTTTAAATATATATAAACATACAGATACGCAACTGCATTTTAAAGTTTTATTTTTTAATCAGGAGATAAAGCTTAAAGCTAAAGATTCTGTCTTCTGATTTAGATTCAGATTCATTCATTCACTTGGATTTACAATACTAAGCATTAAGTCTGAGTTTAGCTTTCTGTTAGAACTACAACTACAACACTTTCTGCAATACAGTAAAGCGGCTCTCCGCTGTTATTTATATTTATGTATAAAACATTTCATTATATTAATATAGTTTGGTTTGCACAGTTTTTTTTATCTAAAAAAAAGAAAAAGATGGTGATATTAGGCAGAACGATGCATCAGTTTCAAAAAATTTCCAAAAATGAAAGTTTCACTGTCTCTTACAATAATACAAAGCATTTTTTTGTATTTTAAAGCTGAATAATCATTGAAAGCAGAATGATTAATCAGTGGACTAATCAGAAATTAGTAGATTATTCTAATCATCATTATTTGATTTATCAATTTGTTTCTGTTAACCACTGACTTCCATTGTAGGAAAAACATACATAGAAAGTAAATGGTTACAGGTTTCCACCTTTCTTCAAAATATCTTCTTTCGCATTCAACAGTCAAACAGAACTGGAACAAGTAAAAGGTGATTAAACGATAGCTGAGTTTTCAGTTTTGGGTGAAAAATCCCTTTAATGTTGCTGCAATTTAGCAACAGGTTGTTGTTATTACAATCTTTACATCTCCACACAACCAGTATCATGCGAGATAGTAATTAGTCCTAAAATAGTAAAGATCTGCACTTCAATTGTCTACTGGAGATAGTAATTAGTCCCAGAATAGTAGACCTGAGGCCTGTACCATGAAGCCAGATTCGGTTTAGTTTTAGTTTAGTTTGCACCAATCCCGGGTTGTAGGTATCATTAAGGCTGCACAGCTAACCTGCTTTGTGATATTCAGGTAATAATCAGAAATTAGTAGGTTATTCTAATCCTTATTTGATTACTCAATTAGTTTCTGCCACCATATTATGAAGTTATTCAATCTAAGACGCTTCAAAGTTCTGACCTAAAAAAATAGCTTAGATTAGTATCTACATGTGTGTGTGTGGGTGATCATTAAAAATTCAAATCATCATTGCAAACTATCTTTAAATGTACCCGGGATATATCTACAGTCAGCACAAGATAGAAACAAAATATTTAAAAATAAAGCACTTCTTTACCATCAGAATTGAGAAAAGCCGAGTCTTGAGATGAATGGGCTAACCTTTCATGCTCATTAAAAAAACCACAACGCAAAAGGAAGTCAGTTTAACTCTATCATGGTGTTTACTAAACCCAATCAGCATCTTAGACAGGATGAAACTAGCAACACATGCTAAAGTTTAACCACAAGTCTACATTTTACCTGGTTCACATAAGGATGGAAACCTTGAACCGCATGCAAGACTAATTTTGTGGACAAATATCTTCAATATATGGAAAATCTGAGATGCACTGCAGTGAAACTAAACTAGAACATTGAGGCATCGATAGAACTGCAATTTAAAAGATTATTACTAACTAGTACTAATAGGAAAGTATGAGTGGCTCTTACGTGGCATGATCCCCTGGTTAACCAGTTCTTCTCGAGTCCGCCTCTGCTGAAGTTTGAGTTGGAGCACTAAAAAAACAAAAAACCAGTAAAGTCAAAGATGAAGGACCAATTCAACTCTAAATTAAGTTAACAAATACTCATTTCAAGACTATTTTAAGACTTTAAAAAAGGTTGCACCATGACAGATTGACTTGATTGAACAACTGAAAAAACCCCAATACATTTAAATTCAAATCAACCTCATTTTTGCACAACTACAACAAGAAATAAATACAGATAACAGAGTGTGAGTGAGATGCAAACAGGCATACAAGAACGTCTGGATCACTGAAACAAAAGTGCAGTGTACCTCATTATGCACTGAACTTCAAAAAAAAAGTTACTTGCATAATATGATTCAGTGTACCTCATTACTATTTTAAACCCTCAATATCTACATGTTCAGCAGACAGCGAGCTATACACGCACGGAAACGCTTCATGACAGAAAACACACAAGTTGATAAAGTACCCGGCGAGCAGCTCGATCCGTCTCGTTCATCCTCCCTGCAAACAAGCTCATTCTGACAGCCGGCAGAGAGTTTATCAGTCACAGAGGAGAGAGTACACACTACAACATACTTCCTCTTCCTGTTTCTGCCTTCAATTAAAAAGAGAAGCAAGTGAGTGAGATGTTTCCACGGCTTACCACAGGAAGAGAGACCGTGAAGCGGACTTGAAAAGAGTTTTAATTTAAATTTTCTATGAAAACTATAAATTGGTATGAAAAGGACATATGCAGATATGTCTACTGTGCTAAAATGCACTTGAGCTACTATGGTGAAGATTTATACTTCTTTAAGCAAACATCTGTGGAGGTTATATAGGGTTAGACTGTGACCTCAAAGTATGGTTGCAAAAAAAATAATACTTGATCAAGTGATCTACTAGTAAAACCACAAGATATGAGGTAAAGTGAGGGGACTATTCCTCTCATGATTATTTAGCAAACACATGAATGAATCGTCATTGTCTAAACTACGAGTGGACAGAAAGTTAAGCGTCCATTTTACTGATTAGAATAAACACCCCAGCAGTGAAAAAATAAGTTGTTAAAAAGTCCATCAAAGTCTTTTTCAGGACCATTTGAAACGAGTAATCATCAGAATTGCATTTTTATCAGGTTTCAAACAGAGATGTGTATGCATAACCAAGGCTGCTCATGTAACAAATATTCAAGTAAACGCTAGCTTGGGAGGAACAGGGCTCTCTATGTTAGATTTATAACTTGATACCAGGCTAAAATAAGCCATCTCTCATTGTGGTTTTAGTTCTCGCTTCAAACAATTTGACACATTTGCTCTCTGGCGTTATGCAATAGTATAGAGTTAATGCACGAATGTAGATGCTATAGTCGAACTGCAAAACATTCATCTGTAATGTAAATAACAGCTATTTAAACCGATTTGTTAATAAAATATGGTAGACACAAAATCATTTTAAAATATTACTGTTTATTATTATTATTCATTAAACAAAAATGTCACAATTTTGCATCGTATGAGTTTGATTTAATTTTTTTGTTGTTCTGTCATCATTTACTGACCCCTTCACTTGTTCTAAACATATTTAACTTACTTTCTTCTGATGAACAGAAAAGATATTTTGCTGGAAACCGGTAGCCATTGACTTTATTAGTCATTTATTTTCCCACTATGGATGTCAATGGCTACCGGTATTCAACATTTTTCAAAATATCTTTTTTGTGTGTTCAGTAAAAAATAATCAGTTAGGGTTAAAACCACATAAGGGAGAGAAGATGGGGAGTGAATATGATTTTTTTGGGTAAATATCCCTTTAAAATTAGTCCCAGACTATACAGAATGCAAGTTTGCTGGTACAACTGAAAGAAACTTGTACTGACTAATCTTAAAATATATAAGTGCTTTTGTTTTGTCTCAAGGTTTTTTTTTTTTCTCCAAAGATATACTGTATTAATTTAAAAAAAACAACTCTCTCATTTACTTTCCTTTAGCTTATTCCCCGCTTTAGCAAAGGTTACCACAGCAGAATGAACCGCCAACTTATCCAGCATATGTTTTACACAGCGGATGCCCTTCCAGCTGCAACCCATCACTGGGAAACATCCATACATTTTCAATCGCACACATACATACACTACGGACAATTTAGCTTACCAAATTTACCTATAGAGCATGTCTTTGGTCTGGGGGGGAAACTGGAGCACGTGGAGGAAACCCACGCCAACACGGGAAGATGAGGATACAAACACGGGGATGCAAACTCCACACAGAAATGCCAACTGACCCAGCCAAGGCTCGAACCTTCTTGCTGGGAGGCAACAGTGCTACCCACTGCGCAACCACGCCGCCCATATTCATACACAACTTACATGTTATTTTTAATACTGCATTAATGTTATGTTGTCTATTTTCTTTATAAAATAAAACACGTCCTAACAATTTTAATAATATATCAAGACGTCATCAATCTTGTTAAATAATTATAAAATAAGCAATCAGGAGTACAGTATCATAGTTTGACAAAGTCAAACAGCCTGAACATGGCTGATGTTGTTGATGCCTGTTCCTGTCAGTGCAGTTGGATTTATTGCACCTTTAGCACCTGTTCGCTTGCCGCTTGTGTTGTGGAAAAGAGCCAGTGCCGCACCTGTTGCGGGGCTAAATTGTGATCTGGCGTTTGGTCTCCACAACAGCTGATGGGCTGCTGAATTCTGATCTGGCATGAGCTCACTGAAGATGATCAGGAGCTGAAATCAAAAATAGCTGGCAGGAGGCGCGTGCACATTTCAGAAAGACAACAGTGCTAACACTGACAATTAATAACTTTCCCAACCACTAAAAGAAGACAATTGAGGTCTATGACTCATTATAACATTTAGGAGTCTAATTTTGCTTTGAAAACATTGTGTGTGTGTGTGTGTGTGTGTGTGTGTGTGTGTGTGTGTGTGTGT
>CAIGQW010055694.1:10644303-10656489 GCA_903798125.1 Danio choprae | reverse complement strand
TGTCTGTGTGTGTCTGTGTGTGTCTGTGTGTGTCTGTGTGTGTGTGTCTGTGTGTGTGTGTCTGTGTGTGTGTGATTTATTGTACCTGACTCTGTTGATGAGCAGATACATGACAGATCTCAGGCTGTTCAGGAGTTTGGACTGATCTGCAGGCTGCCTGTGCTGGCCAAACTGAACACAAATGAGGACAACAGCTTAAATAAAACTCGCTGTTCTGTAATAAAACAAGTATAATATACTGTACCTTAATTTTTCTTCAACAATTCACCACTGATAAACTAATGTTCACTGCACATTTAAAAATAAATAAATAAATAAATAAAAATCTATTTGAAATGAGATCAGGTAATATTTCTTTCAATTTTTTCTGACTGAGCACAGTTACAGACATGTGAACAGTTACAGATGTCAAATAATATAAAATAATAATAATAATTATTATTATCACAAAACGATAATAATTATTCATTCATTCATTCATTTTCATTTCGGCTTAGTCCCTTTATTAATCTGGGGTCGCCACAGCGGAATGAACCGCCAACTTATCCAGCATATGTTTTACGCAGCGGATGCCCTTCCAGCTGCAACCCATCTCTGGGAAACATCCATACACACCCATTCACACTCATACACTACGGACAACTTAGCTTACCCAATTCACCTATACTGCATGTCTTTGGACTTATAATAATTAATTATTTTAAAAATATACACATTTCACTGAAGCTTTCTTTCTTACTAACTCAAACTAAATGGGCTTCTTTGTGATGTCCATGAGAAATCAAGCAAAATCAGTTGGAAATCACATGTGGTCTGAAAGTCTTACCCGTAGAACAGACTGAACTGTTTGAAGTGGGTAGGTTATAGTGGTTGCTACGGCCTTAGCAACGGCTCCAATAAGAAACACTTCCACTGAGGAGAGCTGTTCAAAATCAGACAGAAACACAAAGAACCAAAATAAGTACAGGCTTTTGCTCATCCATCCAGTCTTGCAAATTTGAATATGCAATTTGAATAAGCTTTACTGTTATTATGGAAAGCAAAGACTTGAAATATATATATATATTTTTTTACTTGGTATAGGTTTTCATGTACTATTTGTAGTGAGATATTTATGTTTATATTTATATATGAGTATGTATGTAATTAATTCAACAGTTTTACAATCCATCTAAAGACCGCATATGTCAAATAGACCTTTGGCTCCACACTGTATGCTGTATTTTTTATTGCTTTTTTCTTTACATACTGTGATGTCACACTCGGCAGCAAACCGCTCCATGATAATGGGATGATAATCAGCACCTCCAAGTCCGAGGCCATGGTGCTCCACCGGAAAAAGGTGGCTTGCCATCTCCAGGTTGGAGGAAAGTCCTTACCCCAAGTGGAGGAGTTCAAGTATCTTGGGGTTTTGTTCACGAGTGAGGGAAGGATGGAACGTCAGATTGACAGGTGGATTGGTGCAGCGGCAGCAGTAATGGGGTCGATGTACCGGTCCGTTGTGGTGAAGAAGGAGCTGAGCCGAAAGGCAAAGCTCTCGATTTACCGGTCAATCTACGTTCCTACTCTCACCTATGGTCATGAGCTTTGGGTCATGACCGAAAGGACAAGATCTCGGATACAAGCGGCCGAAATGAGTTTCCTTCGCAGGGTGGCAGAGCGCACCCTTATAGATAGGGTGAGGAGCTCTGTCACCCGGGAGGAGCTCGGAGTAGAGCCGCTGCTCCTCCACATCGAGAGAAGTCAGCTGAGGTGGCTTGGGCATCTGTTTCGGATGCCTCCTGGACGCCTACCTAGGGAGGTGTTCCAGGCATGTCCCACCGGGAGGAGGCCTCGGGGAAGACCCAGGACACGCTGGAGGGACTATGTCTCTCGGCTGGCCCGGGAACGCCTCGGGATCCTCCCGGAGGAGCTGGAGGAAGTGTCTGGGGAGAGGGAAGTCTGGGTTTCTCTCCTAAGACTGCTGCCCCCGCGACCCCGCCCCGGATAAGCGGTAGAAAATGAATGAATGAATGAATGAATACTGTGATGTATGAGTATGAGTGAGAACAGGAAATGCCAAGAAACCTGGACATGTGAGTAATTTAACACTTTGCAAACTCTTTTGGTAGCATATTAGAATAATGCTTCATTAGTTAATGTTAGTTAATATATTTACTAACATTAACTTAGTATGAATAATCTTGTAAAGCATTTATTAATCATAGTTTAACATGTACTAATGCATTATTAACATCCAAACACATGCTTGTTTACATTAGTTAATGCACTGGGAGTTAGCATGAACTTTTGTTTTTTAACTTAACCTTATTTAACTAAAACATTTAACTTTAACAAAGATATAATAAATGGATTGCTAATTGTTTGATTATGTTAGTATATACAGTAACTAATGGACCATTATTTTAAAGTGTTACCTTTTTTTACTTTCAGAAATTCTTTTATGAATATTCATTAAAAAATACAATAGGGCTACACAACAAAGCTCCATTTGTAACAAATTCAGTGGAACCTTTTAAACGTACAATAACAAAACTTGTCTAACAAATGCAGGTATTTTTCACTGTTGATGTTAATTAATGCATTAATTAATGTTTACTAATGAGAGCTTATTGTAAAGTGTCACCTAATAATACTTTTGCAATTTAATTTGTTTAAAATATTTGTTTACTCTGAACTTATTTACCATAAAGCAATAAAAAACATAATTATTTTTGTTATCATATCTAGTAAATTAACCCTCTATGCATCTTATTCCAAAATTGTGACAATACCATATATAGTAATATGACTTCATGCAATTAATTTCAATTCAAAGAATTTACTCAATACTGTCATATGACAAGAAACCGCACATTTAAAGTAAAACAAAAGAGGAAGATATTGTCTCTGCAGAAATAAACTTCAGTGAACTCTGCTAAATGTGTTTGAACCTCATGTATGGATGCAAAGGGGTTGCATAATCTTACTGCCATGTTACTATGGTAGCAACGCACGTCTACAGCCATGTGTGGAGAGGTTTACTCATTCTCAACAACAGATGCTAATCTAACAAAATAACTTACAATAATGGTTCAAAGATTAGTAGCCCAAATTTATGTTAGGGAAAAATATTAAATAACATTTAAAAAAATAGCAAAAATCAAGAGAAACAAAAAACATATACAATTTATTTTTTGCAATTTATTTTTGCAATATTTTGCATGAATTTAAATGTATTATCTTTCCATTTCTAAAGATGTTCTGTGACTAAAATATAATTTTAATAAATATATCTGTTTAATAAATCTGTTTTGTTCAAATGCTCCAATATATATTACCCATATGCACTGAAAAATGGATAAAAATATTCATTTTCAAAATGGGGTGTGCTCATATATGCTGAGCACTGTATGTCATTGCTTTAAAATGGAAAGAAACTCAAAAGCCATCCTATGGATTAAAGAAAAGACTAGCAATCTTGCTCTGGAGAAGCTGACATATATTGTTAAAGGAACGTTACAAGATTTTTATAAAATTTGGACCTTCCTTAAACACTTTTGTAACCAGGTGGGCCATGCAACATATTTAGATGTTTGCGCTTTCACTTTTGGTTTCTACTGTGTTCAGATGTCTTTTATTCCAGCAGAATATAATTACTGGGAGTAAACGATGACAGTATTTTCATTTTTGGGTAAACAATCCATTTAAATAGCCCTATCATTCACATTTATGTATTGTTTTATCACAAATAATCATAATCTGTTTTAAAGCTCGAATATTGGCCCAAACTGTGAGTTTTGTGAGATGTACTGTATTGAACCACTCTTCTAAAAGGTCAAAATCTGTTCTAGGATCAGTAGTGTGCTCTGACCTCTCTGTGGACGCCCCTCAGGATCTGCCTCTTCAGACCCTCGTAGATCATGAACTGCACGGCTGGATTGAGCACCAGCAGCAGGGAGGGAAACGTCCCATTCCATAACGCACCTACTCCTTCCTGATGCATGATCTGCACAAACGCATCTACAGAAAGACAGATCCCATGATGATTTCCCTGGACGCACATTTTATTTGAAGGGAATGAAATAAAATTGATCATGTGTGTTATTGTTTACCCTTAATTCCATTGTAGTGTGTGGCCTGTATGTCCTCATTTCTGAATTTCGCCCCCTGTAGTTTCAGTCTGGTATTGACTACCCAGAGTGGAGTGGTCGCAAGGACATTGACCACACCTACAGGCAGACAGTTAAGTTTAATGTTAGCAGAAGCTATGTACGTGAAAAAAATACAAGTATGGTCAAAAGGCTGGAATATTTAGGATATTGAATGTGTTTAACAGCAATTTAAATTGATATACATCTGATTACAGCCATATGGACATTTATATGAGAATTTGGCACACCAGTCAAGTAAAGTTATGCCCCATTTATTTGTTGTACATATGTAATGCAAAATACATAAAGAACAATACTGCAACACATTTAAATATACTGGTTCTGTATTATAATATAATTTTAAAATGCCATTTGTTTATGTGAGGGCAAAACTCAATTTTCAACAGCCACAACTGTCTTAAGTGTCACATATTTTGTAAAACTCTAAATGTATTTATTTATCACATTGTTTAATCACTGTATATTTGATCAAATATATGCAGCCCTTTTAACAAACCTTTGACCAGTAGAGCACACATATGAATCACATTTATTAGATAAATGGATGGATACTATTTTTATCTGTTTTAAATCATTTAGTATTTTTCAAACAAGCAAACCTGCAGCAATGCCAATAATAAGGTCTCGCCCTGCTGTTGAGCTTTGACCTCGCAGCCAAGTGGCCTTCAGACTATGGAAACAGTAGAAGTAAACGAAGTTTGAGCAACAGAGGCTGCAGATCACTGGAAACCAACCTCTATATGGAGCCAACCTAGAGACAAAGAGTAAACAGTGATTGATCACTGGTAAATAAAATAAAACGGCAAATAAAAAAATGAAAATAAATAAATAAATAAAATAAAGATAATACATGACAAGGAACAAATCAATATATTAAAAAAAATAAATAACTTACAGACCCTCTTCCTTGATGATCTCTGAAAGAATGGCTGGGGTAGATTTGGCTTTCCGTTTCTCATCAACTGCACAGAAACAGAAGGAATAGTGATTATATAAAACACCACCAAAACTAACTAACTATTGATTTATGGATGAAAGACAAAAATCAGCAGCACAGAAGGGGAAAAGTGAAAATAAACAAATAAATTCATGTGATTTACCTTGCAGCCGGAGCCGAGCAGTGTCAAGAGGAAAGAAAACTGTCATTGCTGTAACACTGCCCTGCAAACATACAGTAAATTCAAGAAGTATCCTTTCAAGTGTATATGTGACCCTCGATTACAGAACGAGTATAATGCACAGGTATATATATATATATATATATATATATATATATATATTTTGAGCAATAGCCAAAAATATATTGTATAGGTCAAAATGATTTATTTATGCCCAAGGGCAAATCTAGGGGTGGGGCCGGAGGGGCACCGGCCCCCGTTTAAATTGTGTTGGCCCTTGTAGTGCCCCTCTCCTCTTACTGATTGCTGATTTATATCAGAGCTCAGACATAAAGATGCGATTTAATTCATGTCGAACGCCGGATGACACCTGCTACTTTAGCTATTTTTCTTGTATGACAAGTGCTTTAATCCCTGTAGATCGACTGGTTTGTTTCGAAACAGGGAATACATTTTTAACAATGTTGCTTGGCATGGTTCACTTTTCAAAACGGAATTGCGAGTAAACTAAACATGTCATTCGTTGATCAGAGTTACAAGGTTTATTTTCTGCGATTCCTCTCATAGCTGTCATATATACATTATTTTAAATTACCATTTTGAGCTGTTATATCAACGGTAAAGGTGTGCTTCAAAGCAAAATTGATAGTGAAAGCAATTCAGTGCTGTCATTTACCTTGCAACACGGAAGATTTCTGTTTAGAATTACTGCGCTTTTTTATCACTATAAGAAGGTTACAAAACAATTGTGAAGGCAAATCTGTCAAAATGTTGGACATCACTTACAGAGAATCTTTGGTTAACGTGACCTGATATCTGATATAGCTATGACAAACATCCCGTCTAAAAAAAATCAGCTTTTTTAAATAGCTGCATCATGCATGACATTTACCACAAATGATAGCTGTGCATCAGGTTAGAACTTAACACACTTGAACTTGTTCTTCACAGTCAGAGATGAAGCCAGAATACAGAGTTAAATTTATTTTAATTTGGTGAACTAATATCCATACTAACCAGTTTATGCAAAAGCTTTATTAAAGAACAAAGTGAACTAACTGACAATTTTTTTAATTAAAGGGATAGTTCACCCAAAATGAAAAATTACTCCAATTTACTCAAGTTTCTTTCTCCTGTTGAACACAAAAGAGTGTAGCCATTGACAAATAATATGGAAGTCATTGGCTACAGGTTTCCTTATTTTGTGTTCAACAGAAGAAAGAAAGTCAAACATGTTTGGAACAAGTGAAGGCTGAGTAAAAGATGACAATTTTCAGTTTTGGATGAATTATCCCTTTAACACTATGGTAATTTCTCCCCATTCTTCTGAAATTCAAAATCTGCGACAGGTTTTCTGGAGTAGGGCCACATTAGAAGTGGTTTTTACTGTATAAGTTACATGACGCCTATGTAATGATATGAGTCCCTGTAAACCACACATACAAGTGTGTGTGTCTGTCTGTGTGTGCATTTGTGGTACACAACGTCAATTTAAACTTATACTGTATAAGAAATACCTAAATTGTGTGAGTTTATATGGATAGTGTACATTTCTTAAGTGTTCAGTCAGTTTAAAATGTGTGCCAATTTCTGGCAATGGTAGATGGCTGCCCTTGGATGAAGAGTCTGTGTGTCTATAACCAAAAACATCTGACAGATTCCTGCAGGGACACCACTGTCCATCATTTGCGTACACTGCCTAGGCACACTACCAAAAAAAAAAAAGGAAATGTACCAAAATGCACCAGCCATAACATAGTTACTTTTATGTGGAATTGAAGTTAGCTTGAGTGCTTAGCATAAAATTAAACTAATGAAACAGCTTATGAAACAGTTTCTTTAGATCATGCAAGTTTTTCTTATCTAATGAATGCAAGGGGAGAAATATTTGTTTGTCATGAGAATCAGTTTTTTTCTTTTTAATAATAATAATAATAATAATAATGATAACACCCACAATCTTGCTCAAAGACACATGCAACTTTTTCTGTAAGCTTAAAAGGGATCTTGGAGTGTATGATATAGATGAATATGTTGTTTCTGACTGCTAAAATGGGCAGTGTTAACTAACCCCACAACACTCCCCATTCTCCCATATTTGTTGATGCAATTATTTTATTTCTCATAGAAACACTGCAGGTAAAATTATGATTTTCTGATATCTCTGCTATTTGCACATGTAAAATTACCCCCTGAAAAGATATATATATATATATATATATATATATATATATATATATATATATATTGTATTTTTAATAGGTCAAAAAGAGTTATATGTTCTAAATATATATTTATATCTCCATATATATCCCTGTAAACTTTGGACCCACCTTGGCCCCTGCCTTTAAAAAGATCCACCACTTTTTATGCCAATATTTATATTAAGTAAAGATCAAGTTCCACGAAGACATTTTGAACCATTTCTAAAGTAAATAAATCTAAAACTTAATTTCTAATTAGCAATACGCATTGAAGAGCTTAATTTGTTCAACTTTAAAGGTATTTTATAATATTTCCAACAGATTTTCAATATGTTGAATTTTTTTAAACCCTAAGCCTGTAGTCTTGTGTGTATTTAAATGTGTATTTTTCTTGATGTGTTTGTCATGCTGTCACGCAGCAAGTGGAGGTCAGAAAAGCAAATAAATAATTTTACCATCGCACCGGCGACTGCATGTACAAGACTCTCGTATGAAAAAACATCCATGAGTTTCATTTCAGTAGATCCCATCCTTGCACACTGGAAGGTTTATATATTTACGTATAAATCAAATAACACGATATCTGTGTTCAGGTTTTGAGCTTCATGAGATTTTCCTGTCAACAACCGACTAGTCGACTTCCGGGTTCGCTTAAGCCAATGGGAAAGCGTGTAGAAATTTTCTCTAAGACTATTGGACAAAAGTTACACTTGACCTCACGTTCTGTAGCCAATCAGACACCTAAACACCAGCTCCTTCAGACTTGAAAGAAGGAACTGTAAGCGAAAATGTACTGTTTAGCGCCCATATAAAATTACAAAACAAAAGAATGTATATTTAGTTAAGCTGAATAGACACTTTATAAGGGAAATATTAATGTCTGTCTCAGACTGGGTTCTTACTTCATAAAAGTAATGCAAAAATACTCACTTTCAGTTGAAAATTGCACATGATAAAAATGTTTTTGTGGCATCTGTCACGTTCATTTTTTATTATAAATAGTCAGATAATATCTATGAATTTAAAAAGGCAAAGAACTTGGTGTTGGTCCTATTAAAAAGTATGTAGGCTACATTGGTAGTAGTAGACTACAGTAAAATAAACTGTTGATCAGGGTCTTGACTGGTTCATATTAACATAACTTTCAGGTATGTACTCTCAAATGTTTTTAGTTCTTTTAATTATAGTTTCTCAAAATAAAAATAAAAACCCTCCACTTTCGAGGCTGGAAGGGCATTTTTATTGGAACCTGTCAGACACTCCATTACCTGACTAACATGTTTAACTAGTTCTGTGCCTCAGTAAAACACTTGCCGAGTTCATTCATTGCATCCTTTAACAAGACCAGCCCTCTTGCTTGCAATTAGTCGATACTGGAGTGTGTGGAGTGTATTACACATCTTCCACAGCAAACTGTCATCATTGCATAGATGAAACCAGAAAATATCATACTCTTTACACACAAGTGTTGTTCTCATCGATGTACAGGTATGTATTATACAGCCTTAACACTGTAAACTTCATCAGCTGTGGTAAGTTGTCTAATTTTTTGATGTTATAGTAGTTTGAGGATGAAGACAAACATGGTGGTATTATACTTTTTAGCTAGAGAACACATACATTGCATCAATCCAGCCTAAAACTCTTTAAGGTTTGAGGTATAGGCATAATTATGTAGCATAATATAGTATGCAGGTTTCTTTACATTTAATTATGTTTTACTAGAAAACAGACAAGAAAATATTATATATATAAGGAATATTAAATTCTGCAGTGTGATGCTTGAGTTTTAAAAGCTGCACAATATAACAATGAACTTTAAGCATTAATCAGCATAAAACTGAGGTTCATGCTTAAGGGGAAAATGCTAATGAGCCCAAAAAAAATGCTAATAAATTAAAATAAATGATTTATCCTTTAATTTATTTGCATTTTTATTCAGAATATTTTAATGAGAATTCCAAGATAAATTATACTTTGCAGTGTGGTGATTGAATTTGCTTTTATTTTGCATTAAAAATCTTCAGGGTACGATGGACATTAAGAAGGCAGATGGAAATAAAGATTACTTTAAGGAAGACGTGACTGACTCTGAAAATGAGATTGATTCTGCACTGGATTCATCAACTGGCTGTGAGTAGCATAATGCTTATATTTTGTTCGCAATATTTTTTTAATTAAACTAAAATGGCCGGTCAACATAAAATCCGATTTTATTTAGAGACCGTAACCCAGTCTTTTATTAACAGATGCACCGCATGATAAACTGTATGAAAATTTGCAGACTCTAGAAGAAACCAGTTTAAATCCATCACCAAACTTACATGGTAAGGCATTTTATGGTGCATATCCACCTTTTTTTTTTTTTTTTTTACTTGTATTAACTTTGTTAATCCCAATATGTCATGTAACACTCTTCATGGAGAAAATTCAACTTTTCTTAAAGGAACAGTTCACGTAAAAATGAACATTTTCTTATCGTTTAAAAAATTGGTTGTCTTAATCTTTTAAGAGGAATCAAATTAAACTTGTCAATCATTTTAAGTTAAATGACATGAAAGTAACTTAAAACATCTTGTATGGACAATAAGTTACAATTGACATAAAAACATTTGTTGTCATGACTTATTGATCATTTAATTTTGTCTACATTTTCTAAATAAAGAAAACTTTCCGTGCAATGTGGCTGTTCACTAACACAACATCAACATTTTGAGGCCATAAAAAACAGGTTTCGAATTGCATGTCTTGAAAATGATACCATTATCGGCTTCGTGTAAACTGCAAAAACATGTTGACATGATGCATACACACTTACATGATTATAGCTGTAGATCATGCGGTCTGGCTTTTCAGCACATCCCCAACCCAAACCACAGGCTGTACTCCTCACTACAATGCTGATCCTACAAATTTTAACATAATAAAAACCTCTCTAAATAACAACACAACAAGTGCAAAATTCCAGACTAATTCACTGTATGTCTCCTTATGTTAGTCTTGTGCATAAACACACTGAAAAACATTTCATTTCAACACTTCTTTTTTCTGACACAATGCATGCTCGGAACTAGAAATCTGCTTCTACTCAGTTCAAGTTCACCTTTATAAAAAAAAAATATGTTTTTTTTCTTGGTAACTTGTTTCTATTAAGTAGAATAAACTTTTTAAAGAGGACAATTTTTTGTACCATTCTGTAAAGTCTACTTATAAAGTAATCAAGTTTTTTAAATATAAAAAAAATCATAATTTAAAATAAATTGTTTATTTTCTATGCTGTTTTTGATATGCTTATCAGAAAGCTCTGTTTGCATGCATGTATAAGTAAACACCCACTGCTCTGATTGGCTAACATTTTTGCTTATAAACAAAGCTAAACAGGTTTTGAAATAGAAGTAGGTGTTGATCTTCTGTGGAGGCGGAGCTTTTCCACTCTATTACATCATGAAGTAGAACATTCCAGAACCTGTGGTTTTGGTAGATTGCCTGAAATTTAAGCTGATTTTAGAGGAACCACAAAGTGTTTAGTTCTAAAACTTACAGGAAGTTTTTTATAGTACTATAAACATTTACATGTCAAAAGATTAAGGGAATTGAGGTTTCACAGTTCATGACCCCTTTAAATATTTGAATGAAATGAACTCATTTCATCTGATTAATGTACTGTTCAGTTTTACGTTCTGTGAGGATTGAGCAAATACATTAAACTCTGTATTAAAATACCTTAATATTTCATGATAGTGGCAGAGGAACTGCGCATCATGTTACTGGGAGCGAGAGGGTCTGGAAAAAGCTCAACGGGAAACACAATCCTGGCATACAATGCTTTTAAATCAGACATGCAGCTGAGCAGAGTCACGCAGTTCTGTGATAAAGCATCTGGAAACATCAGCGGTCGACCCGTGGCCATAATCGACACGCCGGGACTAAACAGAATCGGCTGTACTGAGAAAGAAGTGACCCGAGAGATCCTGAAGTCCATTTCTCTCTATTCTCCAGGACCGCACGTGTTTCTGCTGGTCATGCC
This sequence comes from Danio choprae, assembly GCA_903798125.1. Taxonomy (NCBI): domain Eukaryota; kingdom Metazoa; phylum Chordata; class Actinopteri; order Cypriniformes; family Danionidae; genus Danio; species Danio choprae. Next base: position 10,644,986 of record CAIGQW010055694.1, on the reverse strand, counting down.
TGTGGGGAACTTAACTAATGATGATAAAAGCATGCATAAGCTGATCGAGAGCATGTTTGGGGAGAGGGTCTGGCAGTACACCATCATCGTGTTCACTCACGGGGATCGTCTGGAGGAGAAAACGGCGAATGATGTGATTGCATGTTCAGACATAGAGCTTCGTGAATTCATTCATAAATGCAGTGGTGGCTTTCATTTCTTTAACAACAAGGACACTACAAACGACGAGTCTGTTATAGACCTTTTGAAGAAAGTGGAGACTCTGGTAGCAATCAATGGAAAAAGCTGCTACACATCATCTTTCTACCCGGCCTCAGAGAGGAAGATCAGGAAAAAGATGGAGAAACTTTTAGAGAAGAGGAAGGAGCAGATTGTGCAGATGGAGAGGGAGACAGTGGTGCGTTGCAAAACTGAGCAGGAGGTGGAGAGGAAACAGCGGGAACTCTGGAGAAAGGAAGAAGATGATGCAAGAAGAAAGGCTGAGAAAAAGTCCATCAAACGCTTAGGCCGAAAGAATTCCAGCTAGAAACTCTTGCACTTAAATCGTCAGCGTTTTGAGTGCATTTATTTGCCTGTGTTTTTTATTCTAATGTAAGAAATGGACATCAATATTGAATAGAAAGATGATTATTGTTAATGTATTTTTCTTTTTTTGACTGAGTACAATATTAGTTTTTTAAAGA
>CAIGQW010055694.1:10603590-10643903 GCA_903798125.1 Danio choprae | reverse complement strand
ACAGAATTACAGAGACAGAAACAGATAATAAATATATTTTAAAAATAGAAGTAGGCAGTGAATGCAAATATACAAATTGACAAGTGTATGTACAGGTATATTACTATATACAACGTTATATGTGCAGCTGTTATGTGCAAATTGGCATATAAAGTATGTTGCTAAATAAGTGTATATGTGTATAAAAAGTAGTGATTTTTGTTTCACAATTACTATCATCAAGTGTTCATGAGATGGATTGCCTGAGGGAAGAAACTGTTTCTGTGTTGGGTTGTTCTGGTGCACAGTGCTCTGTAGCGTTGACCAGATAGTAAAAGTTCAAAGAGGCAGTGTGCTGGGTGTGAGAGGTCCTGAGTGATTTTGGCAGCCCTTCTGCTAGCTCTAGATAAGTACAGTTCTTGGAGAGTAGAGAGGGTTGTACCGAGCCACAGTGCCACCCCAATAAAAAATATAATATTATATATAATTTTTACAAATAGGAAAAATCATGAGAAAAATAAAATGTTTAAATTTAGCATTAGTTTGTATTTTAGTAATGTAATTTGAATTTAAATGTACTGTATTATCTTTTAATCCCTAAAAAAGATGTCAGGTGACCACAATCTCCTTTTAATGAATATAACTTTTTAATAAAAATGTTTTGTTTAAATACACCAAAATACATTGTCTATATCCACTGAGAAATTGATTTTATTTTGATTTATGCTGTTCACAGTTAAAAAGCTTTTGTCACATATTGACATTACGGGTATGCTGCATATTTCATGTTCAATGTGTGTTTTTTAAAAACTAAGTAATATAATTAATACTTTTGTTCAGCATGGATGCATATTGTGATCAAAAGGGTCATTTAAAGACATTTATAATGTTACAGTGTCTGTTATGTTTATAATTTTATAGTGTTGTTCTTTTAATTTGAAAGTGAAAGTGAAGTGAGCCTTGTCAAGTGTGGTTTTACTCATACTCGAAATTGATCCTCTGTTTTTAACCCATTCAGTTGCACATACATTTTGATTGAGGGGTGAGAACACACACACAAACAAACACAGTGAGCATACACCTAGAGCAATGGGCAGCTATTTCTTCTAACGTGCGGGGAGCAATTAAGTTTTTGGTGCCTCACTCAGGGGCACCTCAGTTGGGTATTGAAGATGGAGGGAGTGCATTTCATTCACTCCCCGCATCTTTAATTCTTGCCAAGACCGGGAATTGAACCAGTGCAACCTGGCCACAACTGCCCAAAATGATCTAAACTATTTGAACTATTAACTATTTAAACTAATAACTATTTAAACTATTTAACAAAGAATCTTTAAAAAATTGTACATTCTTTATCAACACTCATGATGATAATAAAACATATTTCTTAAGCAGTAAATATGTATCCTAACAGTTATCAAACTTTTAATGTAAAAAATGACATCGAACAATCGATTAGTTTTTTTTTTTTTTCTTTTACTTAATTAATAATTGAAATAAAAATATCGAAACAAGTAACCAAATAAACTACACTGTAAAAGAAATCCTGGTTGCCTTAAATATTTAAGTTGAATCAAATTAATCTTATGAGTACAATAACCTTATATTATGTTAAACTGACTTAAAACGTAACTTATAAAATTAAGTTAGAACATCATTAACTTAGTTTAATACGTTACAATGAACTAAACGCATGCTATCATGACTAACTGATCAAATAATTTTTTACAGTGTATCATAACTCATGTAGTGATTCTATTAAACTATCGGTTATAATTCACTACAAATGATTTATCCATATTTTTTTCTTTAAACAAGCAGAAGCCTAAATCGTGCCGGCCAGATTCCAACAGCTGTAAAACTGCTGTTTGTCTTTCCTCTTATGTGTCAGCTGTAAGTGTAATTTCTTCGTCTGAGATTTCCTCTTTCTTTTGAACATCCCGTAATTAATGTTTACATGCCAGAGTATTTGAACGACGCCAGTTAGACCACATGCTCAGCTTATTCCATCATCACGGAGCACTTCCTGTCTTTTGTTGTGGCAATTCTTCAATAAAGAGACTCGGTACAATTTGAAATGTAAACCACATTATATAGGAATACAGTTATTTAAAAATTTGTAATAATATTTCTGAATTTTCTATTGTATATATTTTGATCAAATAAATGTAGCCTTGGTGAGCACAATACACATTACAAATCGTGGTACACCACAGTGCATGAATAATGATGCATTAATATGTAAACGAAACATTACTTTATTATGAATTAATGATGAGTTAAGGCATACGCTAATCATGAACTAACTTTAACTACAACATGATTCACAAGAGTTTGTGTAAATAAGGGCCACATTAATTACTTGTTAGTACATGTTGGTAATTAATGTATTAATTAACATTTAAGTTTAAGCTAAATGTAACAAACATGAACACATGAGCTGTTAATGTATAATTATATCATGACTTTACTTGGAGGGGCACATCACCATTAACTATCCTTAACTACTCATGAACTCTTGTGTTTAAACTGTTCATGTTGATGTTGAGAGAACACTTTTCTATTGTTATTCAGTGTAAACACACTAGATGAATGTGCATAAGGAGTTTACGAGTAGTTAAGAATGGGTTAATGATGATGTGCCCCTTCAAGTAAAGACAAATTTATATATTAACAGTTCATGATGGTTAAATTAAGCATGAACTAATGAGGTAATTAATACACTAATTAACAAACAATCACGTACTAACAAGTAATTAAGATAGTCATTGTTCACACATGTTGTGGTTAAAGTTAGTTCATGTTGTAGTTAAAGTTAGTTCATGATTAACGCATGCATTAACTCATCATTAGTTCATAATAATGTAATCTTTAGTTTACATATTAACACATCATTATTCATGTACTGTCATTGTTATTGTTCATAAGTGTTACCAAAATTGTACTGATCCCAAATGTTAGACTGGTACTGTGTTTAGACAATTTTATTCCTTGCAAAGAACAGGTCTGACAGTCATACAGGAACACCGGTTGCTGCACAGTGTGACAGAGACTAGCCAGAGACCAGTTTTTATCTTCTTCCTCTTGCTTTAAGGCCTACTCGTCACGAATGACACCCAGCTCTTTTCAGAGCATTCCTCCTGCCACCATTATTCTCCCCTGAGAATGAGCAAGATAAGACTTCTAGGATTTACTCTTATTGAATGCGTATCTTTAAAGTACATGACCATCCTATGAATGACACTTTTTGTAATGCTTTTTTTCAAGGAAGGTATACATTTCTTAATATGAGTTTTTGTACCGTGTTTTCTAAGGACTTTTCTAGGACTATACTACACCCGTGTGCAGTGCAAAAGTCCAGCATCTTCAGATTGGCTTTAGTCTTGACTACAGTGCGGTTGAATGACATTTGTTCTGGGAGCACTGTACAAATGTGGCAGCGGTATTGACACATGCTCAGGGTCCGTATGCAATATCTAGTGCATATATCTATGGTTTTTAGTCATATTAAAATTAAATTAATATTTCCACTACACTCTACACTTCCCTCTACTGGTAAAGAAACTACAACTGGACTGGACTACAACAGTTCCTGCAGAGGAAAGAATTACTTTACCCCCTAACATCTCCCCTTACTTTCCCCCCCCCCCCAAAAAAAAAAACTGTTGTTAAATGGATAGTTCACACAAAACTGAAAATTCGGTCATTGTTTACTCATCCTTTACTTGTTCCAAATTTGTTTGAGTTTCTTTCTTCAATTGAAGACAAAAGATATTTTGAAGAAAGCTGAAAATCCTTAACCATTGACTTCCATAGTATTTGTTTTCCCTACTATGGAAAACAAATGCTATGGAACAAATACAATTACAGCTCTTCAAAATATCTTGTGAGCGACATGGTGGCTCAGTGGTTAGCACTGTCGCCTCACAGCAAGAAGGTCGCTGGTTCGAGTCCCGGCTGAGTCAGTTGGCATTTCTGTGTGGAGTTTGCATGTTCTCCCCGTCTTCGCATGGGTTTCCTCCGTGTGCTCCGGTTTCCCCCACATTCCAAAGACATGCGGTACAGGTTAACTGAATAAACTAAATTGACCGTAGTGTATGAGTGTGTGAATGAGTGTGTATGCAGTACTGGGTTGCAGCTGGAAGGGCATCTGCTGTGTAAAACATATGCTGAAGTAGTTAGCGGTTCATTGCGCTGTGGCAACCTCTGATGAATAAAGGGAATGAATAAATGAAAATATCTTGTTTTGTCTTTAACAGAATAAAGAAACTTATAAAGGTTTTGAACTACTTGAAGGAGGGTAAATAATGATTACATTTTCATTTTTGGGTGAACTATCCCTTTAAATTACCTATCCTCTGGCCACCCAAAATATAGCCTTTGTTTTCTTTAGTAGAATATTAAAGTTAAAATCCTAAACTGAATTTTTGCTAAAACTGTGGTTATTGGTAAGTCATAACAATCATCTGGCACCTTCAGGAGAATTTTGTCTTGCCTGTTTATTATTTCTTAAAGTGCAGTTGGCATAGTTAATCAATCACCAAGGAACACAGTATCAGCATTAAAGCAAAATCTTATTTAATGTTCTGCTGAAGACTAAAAATACTGCAGTTTTGTAGTATGCCATTTAGATGGCCATTCAATCATTGCATCAGCCATCATTGCATCGGGCATGTTTATTTTCATGATTAAAAATGAAAGTAAATGACTCATTTTTATTTTATGATCTTATTTATGATGTTGGATTATGGTGTTATTTCAATGTTTCATAGTTTTCTTTCAATGTTGATGGCATTAAATATATAAGTTCAGAAATGAAACGATGAAAAACATATTTTGAGAATCTGAACAGATGGCATGCAGAGATAACACTGCTTGATGTGCGTGTGTTTTGTTGATGATTTGTCAAACTCGCAGGTGTTATCTCAGTATACCCTTCCTGAAGAGTCACATCCTGACACACCATAAGAGGAAATACATGACAAGATCAAATAAAAAAAACAAAACAATTGATTTAATTTATAAACAACCACTTTAATTAATATAAAATCCTAAACAAGCTCTTGATTCTATTTCCTCAAATAAATGACTAAAACTAATTCAGGGTTAAAGAAATTAAAAGGAAACTGTAGGAATGTTTTAAATGCAGAGCACTAAGGGCAATTTACACTATGAAACAATGTATGTGTTTTGGCCATTCCCCAACACATGGGGGTTTGAAAATGAAAATTGTCCATTTTAGGTCCATTGTTCAATATGGTGGCCAAGAGCGCTCAAACACACCGCAAGTTAAGATAACACATGCAAATAGCAAAAACGCTAACATATTAAAAGCATGCAGGCACACAAATTCTCACAACACATGCAATACAGAAACTCACTGCAAATAACACAGACCACAAATGTGTCCGAAAACACCAAGCGAGTTTAAGTGGATGAAATCTGTCAGGGGAAATCAGTAGAATCAGTCCTAACTATGTGTCTTCATTCTTTAAACCACTGAAGTTATTTGTTTGACTGATATACGTTTCGCTCCTTATCATCTACTCCTGTAAATGCCTGTTAGAAGATAGGCAGAAGACTTCTCATTGGGTTTGAATGGACTATACAGATACTGGTTAAACTGGATTCGCGGTCATTCATTGTTAAAGGAACTCTGACTGAAGCACTTAATACTCTGTCTGTGGATCTACATCATCAACATCGGCTCTCATACCATCGTAAGTATCTTTTCTTTATATGTCATAGTATACATGCTGAAATAAAATATTAAAACATAATAGAACTGAGTCTGTGTGTCAAATATTTCTATTATACAGAAAGATGACTTCGGATGAGAAGCTGTGGGACAGTCTGAAGACTGAAGTAGAGAAAGAAAGCACCTTTGAGCTGGACTCGTCACTGAGCTGTGAGTTCTTGATTCAGTATACGTCAAGTCTGAACCAATTCCTTAAAATCCAAATCCTTCTGATAATACTTTTGCTTAAAGTTTAGAACTACAGTAATAATGCACCTACTCATTTTCCATAGCTGAGATTGATGAACTGTACGAAAATGTAAGAATGAGCTCAAGATCTTCAATCTTGCACGGTAAGACAAATAAATGATGAAATCAATTCATGTGAATTCAAAATACACCCTGTATGTATAATCATTATTCATCTTTTTTTAGACATTCGAGAGTTAAAAGCTAATTCGAAATCACCCTCATTGACTGGTAAGCATGATGTTAATTATCATAAAGAAAAAATGAATGAATGTACTACGGAGATTCAGAGGGTATTAATTTTAGTGCTTTAGAATTTAGAGTCTAATAAGGGCAGACAACAACCATTGCTCATGAAATCACTCCAATCAGTGCTGTAAATCCAAAACAGCAAATGCCAAAAACAAGATAAACAATCAAACACGTCAGATCTGAATACCAAGCATGCTCAGAATCTGAAACTAGCAAGGTTTTGTAAAGTCATGTGCTTTTTGTAAAAAAAAAAATTCTAGACAGTATTTTAAACATAAAACATTCCTGAAACTCTTAAAAATGCTCTTGTAAAAATCCAGAATGTAAATTTGAATGCAAGAATGAAAATTGAGAATGAAGAATATATGTGTGTGTATTTTTATGCTTATTAGTGTATTGCTTCAATCAACAAATACTCTGAACAAAAATTGTGAATTGTGAAAAATATACAATCTATCTAGGACTTCTATATGGTCTGTGCCATTGGACATTTTAGCTCTGTGACTTTTACACCAAGAGGTTATTGTTGTGGCATCTTGGAAACACTGATGTTTACTGTGAATGACAACATGCTGAATAGTCCATGATGGCAGATGTGTCAGTGTGTCTGTGTTTCCCTAAAAGCAGTGTTAAACTATCTGAAAACACAAACCTTCACAATTTTTATTTTTTTAAAATACAGTCAAGGCTGAATTTATTATTATTATTCAGGTATGACTTTGTCGCTGGCTTAAATTACCATTATCGTTACAGTTGTCCTTGATGTGTTCCACCCTGTGTAACTTACTTTCTTCTATGAAATACAAAAAAGAAACTTTGCATTACAAAAAGCATGTAAACAGGTTTTTTGAACAGATATGAGGATGTGTAAATGATTCCTTTAACTATTAACTGTTCCTTTGATATCTTCCGCCAAGTTTAAAATGTCAACATACCGTGCATGATCTTCTTCCAGCTGAAGCAGACGAACTGCGCATCATGTTAGTGGGAGCAAGAGGATCTGGAAAAAGCTCAACTGGAAACACCATTTTAAGGTGGAACGCCTTCAACACGGACATGCAGCTGAGCAGAGTCACGCAGTTCTGTGAAAGAGCATCTGGAAACATCAACGGCCGACCCGTGGTCATAGTAGACACACCGGGACTGATTAAAACCAGTCGAATGGAGAAGGAGGTGACCAGGGAGATCTTAAAATCCATCTCTCTGTATAAACCAGGACCACACGTGTTTCTGCTGGTTCTGCCAGTGGGGAACTTGACCAATGAGGACAAGAACATTCATAAATTAATCCAAAACATGTTTGGGAAGAGCGTTTGGAATTACACAGTTGTTCTGTTCACGCATGGAGATCGACTGGAAGGGAAAACACCAAATGATGTGATCGCCAGCTCAGACAAGGATCTTAGAGACTTTATCCGTATATGCAGCGGTGGATTCATGTTCTTCAATAACAAGAACACTGGAAACTTTGAGCAGGTGAGCAAACTTCTGGAGAAGATCGACACCTTGGTGGCTGTCAATGGCAGAAGCTGCTACACGACGTCATTTTACCCGGCCTCTGAGAAAAAGATACGCGAAAAACAAGAGAAGATTCTGGAGGAGAGGCAGGAGGAGATAGCACGAAAGCTAAGAGAGCTGGAGGAAAACTTTGAGGATGAAGGGGAGTTACAGAGGAAAAAGTGTGAGCTGTGGAGGGAGGAAGAGGAAGATGCACGTAGACTGGCAGAAAATCCGCAAAAACGCAGAACTCTGACTGTAAATCTCACCAGAACCCCTGCATCTGTAACAAAATCCCAGATCATTCGATAATTCAACAGTTTTTCCAGAACTTTCTTATGATTAATGAAGATAATGTAACATTCTCTGTGTGCGATAATCTATATTTACCTAATGCATTTTTCAGGTTTGACTGGTTGCTGGTTAAAAGCAGATGTCCTAATAACCAAAACTATTTACTGTCATAATCTCTACATGGGTAGATGACAAATAGGCATGAACAATATTTTGTTTTTTTGGTAAAACACCATTTTTTACAACAAAATTGTTAAATATATGTAGTTTAAAGTCTGATGTTTGAGACAATATAAAGGGCCACTAACTTGATCAATTCTTTCACTGTATTTATATGTTCTTTTTTACTTAATTGTCACTTAAATATGTCACATTATGGTGTGACAGCAGAAATTAAGAAATTAAGAAACACAACTCTTAATACAAATAGCATGAGAGCGTTTTATCTTCATTGTTGGACACTTATCTTCATTAAGTGCTATTTATTTTATATGAAATTATGAACAAATAAGGGCACAATCGCCTCACAGCAAGAAGGTCGCTGGTTCGAGCCCCGGCTGGGTCAGTTGGCATTTCTGTGTGGAGTTTGCATGTTCTCCCAGTGTTCGCGTGGGTTTCCTCCGGGTGCTCCGGTTTCCCAAACAAGTCAAAAGACAAAGCCGAAAAGAAATTGAATGAATGAATAAATTGTCCGTAGTGTATGTGTGTGAATGAGTGTAAAGATGTTTCCCAGTGATGGGTTGCAGCTGGAAGGGCATCCGCTGCGTAAAACATATGCTGGATAAGTTGGCGGTTCATTCCGCTTTGGTGACCCCAGATTAATAAAGGGACTAAGCCGAAAAGAAAATGAATGAATGAATGAATTATGAATAAATGTTGGCAATTTTCAATAAATGGGGGGGTCACACAAACAGTGTTTTGTAGTGGTTCCAAAAAATGTTTATATGTGAAAACATTTTGAGACAAACTTTATAGTAACATGTTGTGGGCTTCACATGGAGCTTCAGTTACATGATCTTGAATGAGCTCCTTTAACTAGTTTTTCAGTGGAATTGCGGATTTAAAGTTAAAGATATTCAGTGACAAAATGTATCAAGTGCTGTACCACTTGAAACATTTACTAAAATACCCACTTGTAAAATTAGGCCTGAGTTATTTATTAATGATTTTACAATTTTCTGTTTTTCATTTATAAGAGCTGTATTGAATGGACAATGAAATGTATGCTTGAGACAGTCGTGCCATATATGACAGTTTAGGAAATGTTTACCTATATACTGCATTTAAAATTAAGACAAAACTAATAATATTAATTTTTTGTCATGTGTGACAGTGAAAATGCAGCATGTACAATCCAAAAATGCCAACCTTCCCACAAATGACCATACATAACGTTATAATTTTTTAAAAATTATTACATTGTCAAATTACTGCCATTCACAAACAACAACAGAATGCTCTTAAATAATTACTCAATGAAACAATCTAATAAATTGTTGTTTTAATTCTATTATTTTCAAAATACAAAATGTTGTATGACTTTAGTTAACAATGCAGTGTCATTTCATTGGAATACTATTAAGAAGTTAAAGATAAAACATGTTAATAAAAAAACTACACTTGTGTAGGCAAGAACTACAAAAAAAACCTTGAACATAAAAGAAAAATAATACACAAAATTATTTCTGTATAACAATTAATATGAAATAACTGGCATTATGCATGCCCTAAAAACAGACCCTTCACAAAGAATGAGAAAAATAAATCTGGGTCTTTTCTGGATACTTTAAAAATTGTAAAGCTAAAAAGACTTTTAACGTTAAAGGCAGTGATGAAACTTACAGGTATTTCTCCAGACTCCCCAGAGCTTGCTCCTTTGTGTAGGTTCTCCATTCCTTTGGAATCTCACTACAACCATCAAAAGTGTAATTGTACAACTTTTCCAATTCAGCCTGGAACCGACACACAAACCACTTCCAGTATGGCAGCTCTGAGAGATCAGGGGTGATGCACCAGTTTGCATACTGGGGACCTGCCGTTCTATATTCCTTCCACAAAACTGTCTCATTTGTTCGAAAATCTGGATAAAACCGCTGTGTGTCACTTGCCACCGAAGATGTGCAGAATGTCAAGGAAAGATTAGTTGTACCTTTGTAAATCATCCCTCTCATCCCACAGTTACGATGGAAAGGTACAATATGATCCCCGGGATGGTCCTCCATTGTATTTATACATATGGCCTTACAGAAGGGACACTGGGCCCAGCAGCAATTGCAGAAATGTTCAATCAAAATCTCATCTGGTGGTTTCCTGAACTTTCTCATTTTTACACTAGAGGGTTTTTTTAAGCATCTGTTCAACTCTTCTATGATTGGGCGAAGCTCTTTTTTTACAACCTCCTCCAGAAGTTCAAAATCAGTAATGTCCTGACAGCAGTCCCCAGTCAGATGTTCTTTATTGTATTCAAGCTCGTCTTTCAGACAGTCTGAGAAAATCTCCAGCCAAATGTTTGCATCTCCAGCTTTACCCAAGACTTGAGCTGTTGCCGTTTCCGCAGCTGTGATGACACATTGCTCCTTGTGTCGAATGTTGCCTTGAATCATTGCCACAGCTGACGAGTTTCCCTCTGTTATGAAGGCTTTCACTTTGGCTTTGATGAAGTCTTCAAACTGCTCCCTGGGAAAATGTATGTACTGCATAAACTTTTGAAAGTCCTCCTCTTCTGCAAGAGCTTTCAGAATGTGTTTCTCCAGGTTTGACCTGTTGCCTTTGAACGCTGGAACATTTGTCCGCATCTCTCCTGCTAGATCACTTGCAGTCTTGTTGTAGACACTCTGGAGAATGGGCTCTTTCAGCTCACCACAAATCAAGGCTCCAAATACAGCAGCCGATGTTGCACCTCGGCAGAATGCCTGGAAGACACTGTAGTATTCTGGTTTCTTCTTCTCTAAATAAATCATGGGATCATTAGCCTCTCTAAACACCCGATGGAGCTCTGCAAACTTCTCACCTGCCTGTTTGCATGCAAAGATTGTCAGATCCACTGTGAACTCTTTCTTGAATTTGTATTTTGTGATTTTGCCTTCATGGTTTTCAACGTTCATTTTTACGAGCTGTGCGATTTCTTGAATGTAGCTTGTGTTGTAGCCCATCTTCGCCACTGATTTTGACTTCACCAAATTTCCAGTTTCACGAGTAATTCTGTGCACCAGTTGTTTTATGGACTCCTGTTCGTCTGCTAGAAGGGCAAATGAACCCTGGAGAAATGCATTCCAGAACTTTTTGATGGGATTAATGTATTTGGTGAAGTTAGTCAGTTGGCTAATGCTTTCAGATTTATTTAATCTGCTATGCACAAGTGCTTCTTCATGAATTTCAGATATAATAGTAATGATGTCATGTTCTATGTTAATGTCTTCGAGAGGTCTAACATCTACTGCCAACTGATAGACCCAGTTTTCCCACACTGAATCAAACTCTGCCTTCAACTCGTTCTCATCAAGACCCTTTTTCTTAAGAATGAATGCAAGCTCTTTGCTTTTCTCAAGGAGTTTTTTCTCATGCAGCGTTTTCTTCCTGTCTAGTTTGGTCAGAGTTTCCCTTTGATAGACAATGTTCTCCAGCCTCCTCTTGGTATCTCTCACAAGATCCCTATGAAGATGCTTGATTTTCTCTTGAAACTTTGATTTCCACTGAATCAACATCTCCTTTTCTTTATGTTTTTCAAAGTATTGATTCATTGAAACTTTCACCGCTTCATTGGTCTCTGATATCTTCTTTTCCAGGTTTTTAATCGCAACTTTATGCAGTTGTCTGTTGTTGATTCTGTTGTGTAGTTTATCTTCAATCTCCAGCATGGCACTTCTGAGAGTCCAGGTCCACTTGGCATATTCCTCCTCCAGTTTCCTGTACACTGCAATCTCCAAAGTATTCTTGAAGCTGAAAACAAAATTTTCATTCAGAAGAGCATTCCACAGGTCTCCAATTCTATTTTTGAACTGTGTTAGTGTCACACCACTGCATTTTGAAGCATGCAAGAGAATTTTGCTCTTAAGCTCCTGCACATTTTCACTATAACATGGATTGGGAGGTGCCATTGGTGGGCTTCCCTCCCAGAGCTGGGCAAAATACCTTACATCAGTTTTTATGTCAAATTTAATGACATCACCAAAGCATTCTGCATCACAGACTTCTTCTTTAGCAGCCAGTTGGGTCATCTCATCTAGTTTCTCCTGCAATCGCCTTTTCCCTACCATGTTCTTGTCACCAGCTGTGATGTCTCCAACGTTCTGATGCACAAACATGCAGCTGGGATTCAGTCGTACCTTCTTCATCCTCAAGAAGGCCTGAACAACAATCTGAAGGATATCCTGCATCTCAGCTGGATTCTCACCAAAGATATTGATCAGAGTCATATTTCCAAGACCGACTACAAATGTAGCCATTTCATTGTCATGATGCCTCGTTGATCTGCCAGCCAATTCTAGAGCTCGAAGGCCCTCGGTATCAACAACAAGAATGTAGTCAAAGTTTAACTGGCTTTTCAGTTCTTCAGAAACCCGGACCAGCTGCATAAAGGCTCCTTTTGTGCACCTTCCAGCACTGACTGCAAACTGCAGTCCAAACATGGCGTTCAGCATGGTGGATTTCCCAGTGCTCTGAATCCCCAAAACTGACAACACAAAGACCCTCTGGTCTCCCAGAAGTTTTATAAGTTCATCTAAAACAGCTTGAACCCAAATCAGAGGAACATGAGCTGCATCGCCGTCCATCAGCTCCATTGGGTATCCAGAGATCATGAGCTCTGCAGCAAAATGTGGGAGAGACCTCATATCTAGCTCACATCTAGATCCTTTATTTTTCTTCACTGAAATGCCTGATTCATAAATCTGGCCAATCTCTCTTAGTATGTGCTCCAAGCCAAATGTTGCAGCATTCAAGTTGTCAGACAAGTTCTCCAGTTGTGTCTGCTGTACTATCAGTTGCTCGGTTTTATAATGTTTCTTTTTCAAATCCAGCACTTTTGACCATGTTTCATCGTACTCATGGTGAAGCTTGCATAGATCTTCTGAAGTGAACTCATCCAAGAGGATGCCAAGCCACTTAAGGAAATACATCTTCTCCTTAGTATTTCTAGACTTCAGTTTTTCAGTAAACATCTTCATAAACACACCAATGCCATATGCTTTCTGCTTCTCTCTAATCTGTTGCATTTCTGTTTGTTTTTGGCTAGTATGTATTTCAATGTTGCTCCCTTTAGGTCAATGTAGTTCTTTGTTCTTGAGACACCACTCGTGCCACAGTTTCCCCTGACAAGGAAGAAATGCTTCTTTTATTTTGGGCAGTTCCTTTCTCTCCAGTACTCTCATCATCTTTTTTGCCTCAGTATGCCCATACCTGCACTCATTGTGATGTTCATCCACTTTAATTGCAGAGTGACTGACTAAGTTGTTGAGTTTAAAAGTAGATGTTGTATTTAGGAGGCACTCGTTGATGGTTCTTCTGATTTCTTCAGACACATCAGACTTATTTCGTTCTTTCAAACCAATTTTATATTTTCCTTTCTGCATCTCTGTTACACTGGAGTCATCTTCAGTCAGTAGGCAAATGAGAGGTTTTGTGCTCTTGTAGAGCTCTACCACTATTGCCATATTTTTGTCAGTCCTATCTAGATTTGGCAAAAGCATGACATTAACTGAGGACTCTTCAGTCAGAATTTGTAGTTGTGTCTTGTTTGCCTGTGCATCCCCATGAAGATTACAGAAGGCGACGCAGTCTGTGAATTTATCGGTTTTCTCTCCAGAAGGACAGTACCAGGCAATCTCAACCACTCCATCCATCAACAGGCGGGACTTGCTGCTTCCACGGCAGTGTCTGTGAAAGAAAGTTTCATTGCGTTCATTGATCAGGTTGTTCACTAATTCAGATTTCGATGTGAAAACTGCTGAAAGCCTGAAAAAGACAACCAAAGGAGTCTCAATTTGGCAGATTGCTTGGGATTTGCTGATGTTGGTATTGTGTGACTTCCAGCTCTTCTTGATTTGCCGGAAGGTCCACAGGGGAAATTCAATCTCTTGGGTGAACGGATTAGGCACAAGCAGAGGAAGAGCATACTGACACTGTGAGAGTTTTGTTACCATGAGCTGCCGTAGGAAATTATCTGCATAGAGAAACACAGCCATCTGTATGTCCATTGGGTGGATGGGCTGCCTCCTCATTGGTTCATCAATAAGTGCAGATTTCTTGAAAAATTTTTCAAAAGCATCGCTTTCTTTTATATCGAAACTTGTTGTCCTTTGTGTGTTGAGTACCTCACAAGGTTCTTCTTTTATTGCAATGTATCTTGCTCTGTAGTCCATCATCACAAGTCTTTGAATGAAGGTTTGAACTAAGTTCTTCTCCTCACAGGACTCATGCCACTGCAGTGACAATGATGTTAACTGCAGAAAATCTTGTAATTTTAGTTGACCACTGAGGTTAAGTCTACTGAAGAGCAGCGTGATATTTTTCTGTTTGATGTTACCCATGTCTTCATATTGATCTGGTTGATTTCTTGATCCTGATTCAATGTCTTTATCCTGCTGAATTAGTACATAAATATAAAAATTCTTTATAATAGTTTACAGCTCTTTAAAATTGTAAGCTTAACAGTTGTCTTGTGATCAAAAAGAAATTAATAAACTGAGTATACTTGTATACTTGAGGATGACTTGAACCAAAAGAGGGCGTTTCATGACAATTTTAAGACTCAAAAGAGGTGAGGTGTCACAAAGAGGTGAGTAGTTTATGTGTTAAAATTACCTCATTAATTTCTTGTTCCGATTGATAATCAGTGCCTAAAATTGATAGCAAAACAGGGAAAGAAATAAAGACTTTTGCTAAAAACATTTTTTTTAAATTCATAAAACATCCGAATTGTCTTTATTGAGCAAAAGCTTAACACATTTAACAAACTATGAATTTCAGACATAGCCGCATAATATTTTCAAGTACAATAATTTAGCTTAGTTGCGCTTACTTGATGATGGTGTGTCTTCTCTTGTTTTTTTGCTTTTTGCTAGACATAAATCAGTGATTTGTCATTAAAGTGTACTTTATTCAATATTTCCACAATGTGCATTTAAATATTTGTTTCAAATCCAACCACACAGAAAACTTATCAACAACAAACATGTTTAACTGTACTTACTCTCTTGGCATGACTCACTACTCTTCCTTTTCCTTTGTCCTGGTTCCTGGCTACAAGTGTTACCATTTTCTTCATTAGCCTTGTTTGACAGCCAAGACACTCTATTACCTATGAGGTACGGAATGAAAAAACAAACAAACAACAGGAATCATAGCATTCCACTGTTTTCGAATGTACATAAAAAACATTTTTATTCACAGTAATACAGTGAGACTTGTCAGATTTGTAGCAGATGTACTACTTAAATTATCTTTTGAACACTTGTGTTGTCTATTCAGACTCACAAATTTCAAAATATGAAATATCAAAATATTTGGTTGAAAGTTTGACCGATTAAGTTAGCAAATGTACAGTTAAAGGAACAGTTCACCCAAAAATGTAAATATACCAAACGCTTATAACTTTCTTTCTTCTGTTGAACATAAAATATATTTTAAAGAAAGCTGAAACCTTGTAAACATTGACTTCCATGGTAATAAAAACGCAAGACAATGGTTACAAGTAGAGCTTTTAAAAAATATATCTTCTTTTGTGTTTAACAGGAAAAAATAAATTGTGATTAATAAGCTGGAGATAATAGAAAATAAAAATAATATATATGAATTACTTAATGAATAATTCTGTCAATACACTTACACTGCATTATTGTAAAGTAGACAGACAAACAGAAGGACCGACGGACATACAGTTAAAGTCAAATTTATTAGTCCTCCTGTGAAACTACTTTTTTTTTTTAATATATTTCTTAAGTGTTGCTTAACAGAGAGAATATTTTTGCAAAACATTCTTAAACATAATAGTTTTATTAACAAATTTCTTATACCTAATTTATTTTTTCTTTGCCATGATGACATTACATAACATTTTGCTAGTTATTTTGCAAAATACTAATATTCAGCTTAAAGTGCAATTTGAAGGCTTAGGTTAATTAGACAAGTTATTAGATAACAGTGTTTTGTTCTGTAGTCATTAGAAAAAAATTTTTTTAAAGGGGGCTAATAATATTGTCCTTAAAATAGTTTTTAAACAATTAAAAACTGCTGTGAACAATTCCTTGGTTTGTTGGTCACAAACACATTTTGCATGTGGTTAATAGTCATAGATTATGATTGTGGGATTTGTTTGCTTACCCATGATGTCAAATTTCAGACTCCTCTCAGTGCCCAAATCTTGTTTCCTCAACACCTTGACAGTGACTATGAGAGAACATATAAATGCAAAACTGCCTTACAAGTTATATGGGTTTTATTTAGCATTTCAGTATTTAGTGTTTTCTCGATGTTGACCACAAACTCGTTTTTTTCTCAATTTCACCAATAGAGCTAAAACTTGTTTAATTAATGAGTTAGCCTGTATATACATTCATTTATTCATTCATTTTCTTTTCGGCTTAGTCCCTTTATTAATCTGGGGTTGCCACAGCGGAATGAACTGCCAATTTATCCAGCATATGTTTTACGCAGTGGATGCCCTTACAGCTGCAACCCATCACTGGGAAACACCAATACACACTCATTCACACACATACACTACGGACAATTTAGCTTACCCAATTCACCTATATGTTTTTGGACTTGTGGGGGAAACCGAACCACCCGGAGGAAACCCACGCCAACACAAGGAGAACATGCAAACTCCACACAGAAATGCCAACTGAACTCGAACCAGCGACCTTCTTGCTGTGAGGCGATTGTGCTACCCACTGCGCCACCGCGTCGCCCCCTTATATATATATGTTTTAGAATATTTAGAAACCTATCAAAAATATTACCTTATAGTGCCAGAGTGAAAAATGAGTATACGTGATATGCAGTGCAAGATTTTTTTTTTTTCACCAGATATGAAATATTTTCCACTTTTCTCAAGCAAACACATTTCTCAAGCAAAAATAAAAATTGTAACAAAAAAAGCTTCTTTAAAGTGCATTTTATATATACAGTACGTTCCTATTTTTTGTTTTTAAGAGCGTGTAATAAAAGCCTGCATATGAGTATATATTTTTTACCATACAGTCAAATATGACCTCCGATTAGGTGTCAGTCATTTTACATCCTGTTAAATATACATGAGAACAAGTCACTGACTGACAGAAGGTTTCTATGGGAGTTTGTTATTCATTTTAGAATACGTTTACTATTGGGCAGCATGGTGCCTCAGTGGTTAGCTCTGTCGCCTCTTAGCAAGAAGGTCGCTGGCTTGAGTCCCGGCTGGGTCAGTTGGCATTTCTGTGTGCATGTTCTCGCCATGTTCACGTAGGTTTCCTACACAGTCCAAAGACATGTGCTAGAGGTGAATTGAATAAATTAAATTGGTTGTAGTGTGTGTGAGTGAATGTGAGAGTGTTTTCCAGTACTGGGTTGCAGCTAGAAGTCCATTTGCTGTGTAAAACATATGCTGGATAAGTTGGCGGTTTCTGCCGCTGTGGCGACCCCTGATGAATAAAGGTACTAAGTTGAAAGAAAATTAAGGAATGAATGTTTACTATTACATGCACGTAGCCCTTATTTTTTTGTATATAGTATTGTATTATTTCTTTATTCTAAATCTTTAGGAAATGTTTTTGGTACATCAAAATGTGTGGTTATAACCATCCAACAAGCTAATCCAGTAATTTAAAAAAACGTGCTTAAAATGCAGTATTTAAACCTCATAAATAAACAGAAAATGAAGTGAAAAATGGCAAAAAGGTCGACTTAAAAAAACTGGCTAATCTGGCTACGGGCCTGTATTATCTATGATGATGCTCCTATGCTGTGGGCCTGCTAATCTTGATGACTCCAACCATATATTAATTTTTAATTTAGTGATTAGCAATGATGTAAAAAACATATGCTGGATAAGTTGGCGGTTCATTCCGCTGTGGCAACCCCAGATTAATAAAGGGACTAAGCCGAAAAGAAAATGAATGAATGAATGATGTAATATGTGAGAATAAATGCATACTGATTAAAGATTACAGGCCTACTGTTCATGAAAGAAAATTAGCTTCAATGATTGTCGTAGGCCTAATAAGAAAGGATAAACCTGTGGTGGATTCAGCATTTCAGTACTCTAGTAGAGTATACAAAATATTATGAAAGAATAAAAATAAAAATTTTTAGCTTGCATTGTTGATCTAGAGACCCTGCTTTTCTTTTCTATTTCACAGGGGGAAAACAGTTTACAATTTATTGGTAGTAAAACAAAGATAGGCTACTCAAAGCCAGAGAGCATCTTAACTCTCACCCACGAAAAAACAATGTAAAAAAACAATGTTTTTCAATGTAGGGCTGTAGGCTATTCATTTTACATCAAATGACACATTTTAATAAATGTTTGTAGATATAAGGCTTTAAATCAATGTGAACCCATTAGGCTATCAACTAAGATATTATGATAAAAGAAAGGACAAGTTTCTTTACCTTACAGCATCGGATATTCCCATATAATCGTAGTTTCACATTTATCGAAGCATTTATCCTCACCACAACCACATATAGCACAACAGAGAGAGGAAACAAGCCATGCGTTTCTCCAACCTCTGATGAGTGCACTTATCTCTCTCTCTCTCTCTCTCTCTCTCTCTCGTGTGTTTCACAAGATTTAGACCTAATAATAATAATAATAATGTGTAAGACACATAAATGTACATATAGTCAAACATAATATTTAACAGAGCCTATATTAAGTACACAAGTTTACATAAATCAACCTTACAATTATGTGCTAACACTTTCACATCCATCTCAAAATGATTTAAAACAAATAAACTAGCATATTCATAAATCTTGTAATTCCACTAGTCAAACCTGTTTAGTTCCCAAATAATTTGCATGCTATTCTGACCTCTTCTGGTCATTTTAAGTATGTCTAGCATGGCAAAAAAATTTTTTATAATAATAAAAATAATAATATATATTATAATAATATATATAAAGAACACCAAAAAAAGATTTAAGTATTCAGGACAGCAGACATGGCACTTTGACTTTGTTAACCAGTTAGCCAGCACCGCACTTATGAGATGTCAACCTAACTTAAACTTGTAACAGTCCTTTACCCCGTGATTTACAAAAAGATCTACAACAAGAGTTATGCTTAAACAAATGGATGCTGAAGTATTGTACAAAATATTGCACCACACTGAACTAATATTATTCCATAAATATATGAAATTAGTCCTGAAGCAACTAATTATTTTAGCAACAAAATAATTTTGCAAATAGGCAAAATCTTATAGTATAGCCAAGCGCACTCACACACGCATAAACGCACGCATTTCATTGGATTTACTATATTTATATGGGCTGAATTTAAACAAACAAATTAGGTTGAACATTAAATGTAATTTTTTTTGTTTCAATTCAGCCCACATAACTTGCTTGGAACCACTTTCCTTAAAAAAAATAAAATCCAGTAAATAGTAAATCCAATGAATCATGTTTTTTTCCAGCACATGCGAGTTATTTATTTGGGCACAAGAAGTACATTGTGTAAATGAAGAGTCTAGTGCACATGCAGCAAAAAACAACAACAACAAAACTGTAAACTACTACAGGTGGTTTGTAACCCACTGTCAGTTCACTTTTGAGGTTTACAATATTAAAATATCCGAACACTTGAACATCTTTTCTGTGGAGTTTTGTATAATCTGCATTAGAAGAATTATCTAAATGGCTGTTGCAAAGAGAAAAAAAACAATACAGAATTAGGGTTGTAAACCAAGCCCATAGTTTCGCCCCCTGGGTATAAAAATAACTCCAAGCACAAAACAATGCATTCACTCTGATAATCTTAGCACTAATGGGTTATCACATAGCTCATGGTCAGACATTCAGAAGGAATGTGTACTGTCATAAATATGATAATAATCCAGATGATGCAAGACTGACAGCACTGATTGGCTCACGCTGGCCATAAAGAAAACTGTTCATATTTAGAAATGAATAGGAATATGAAAAATACATATCTTCACTTTAATCATTTTTAGAAATTTCCAGTGGCTTTGAAATTGTTACTTAAGTCCAAGTAAATAAACAAAAATATTAAACAATAGTACAAAAGATAGCAAAACTGTAGTTACACAAATGGTCATTAATGCGTTAAAACAATAATACATTTTAACACAATAAAACTCATAGTAGGAGTACTAGTTGAGTACTCATAGACTATAGTAGGCTACAGTTATTAAATGGTGTAATATTTGTATTTATTTTGTATTTGCTATGGGCTGTGTTGTTAAAGCATAGGCTACAAAAGATTGGCTTTGATATCAAATTGTAAAACGCCAATTACGCAAAAATGTTAAGTTTGAATGTACATTTCAGCGCTGCACTGGTTAAAACTACTTTGGCATAAACAGTAGCTACTCAACCATCATATTATATACACGTTTTACCAGCTCGCCATAAATATGTAAATGTCTATAAATGGAGCATTCTTTGACAAAATATCATTACAAAAATTATAGACTAAAAAGGCAGTTGATAATAACAAACGCCTACCGTCCGATGATATCCTGAGTGAAAACGAAACTTACATTTGCCTCACAAAGACGCTGAGGGGAAAATGAAACCTACAGTACTTAAGTGAAACGAAACCATAAACTAGCATTGTTTACGTTTCCCAGCTGCTCTCAGAATGTATGTTCAATTACTTACATACATCCTCACGTTTTACAGTACCGTGACATTATATGGTGGGTTGATATAACCAAACTGTTCTTTCAAATCACGAGAGATCTCCTGGAACAAACAAACTGTTGAGGAAACAAACTCAGAGAATCAGAAACTGAGAGTTATTGTAATTCATAAAGTATGATGACAAATTATCTATTATTTGAACAGCTGGAGGTCAATCGATTTGAGGATGCAGTAGAGTATAACAGAGTGTTATTTATTTCTCTGGATGGTCAGTTAATTAGTACTTTTTGTCCTATTCAAAATAATGTTTATATTAAATAATAAATACAAATATGTATGAATCTCTGTAAAGGAATACAAAGAGGACTTAAATGGTCTGGACACAGTATGCTACTTCTTTTGCCTTACTGCAACAGCAGAAATGACCATTTAAAAAAAAAAAAGAATCTTTTACAATTTTCAAGATACAGAATTGTCTAAATTGTAACTTACACCTTTTAAAGTAAAATAATATTAATTATAAGAGAATATGATGATGATGGGGGTGGTGGTGGTGATAAATACTATTCTCACCTCAGTTTTGTCCCCATGCAAACACTAAAAACAAAATTGTTCTTGACAAAAAAATGTAAACATTTAAAACATTATAAAAAATAGATTTTTTTTAACATTTTCTAATTTCGGGTTTGATGCACTGTAATTAAAATATATGATACATATCTACTTCTCTTTATTTTCCCTGTAATTTATGTACAAAACACACAACTGTTAGGGCTTAAAGATGGTTTCAAGCAGCTCCATCAGCCTAGAGGTCATTCTGCTGAAGTCATTATCCTACAGAAAAGAGAGAGAAGTTATAGAATTAAGACATGCAAACTGATTAGTTATATTTGCAAATCTGAATGGAACTCACCCTGTTGGAGGTGCAGTGGTGGAAGACATATTCAATATCTGAGACAAACACTTGCACTGTCGGACAATTATTATTCTCCAAGTTCTGTTTGACTCTGCCCAGCATCATGGGACCACAAATGTTCTCACTGCATCCTGGAACCTGCAGACCCGCAGTGGAGACATTACATGCATGTTCACCACAAATATGAGCTTTAAATGATCTAAAACAGCACAGAGGTGAACAGAAGGATGAGATTTACATTGGTGCAGGGGTCAGTCATGCACTCACGCAGCAGGTGTAACAGCAGACACTGGCAGTGCTGGAGGACAAAACACAAAGACAACCAAATATACTGTAATAAGGGTTTAAGAAATGCTTCTTGACTGCATTTTATATGCATAAAGTTGATTTGGACCCCACTGACTTCCACAGTAAGTTTTGCATTCACTTTACCTGTATGTACTGAGAAACTGGACTGCTTAAAATATCCTGTTGATTCTTTACACTCGAACCTTTCATATTCTTCAGCACACAAAATGTGCAGCTCCACTTGCTTTTACACACAAAAACATAGATTATTATACAAACAGTCAAATGAATCTAGCTTTTCTAAAGCAACAGAGTTTTTTCTCTCTTACCCTGGCGAATTTTCAGGCACAGTTGGTAGGTGACAGTGGTGATGAAAAGCTCGTGGACATTCATCACAACACACCAGATTTCCCTCAGAGTTACACACAAAACACACGTCATCATTCTATGGACACAAGAGTTCACACTGAAATAAAACTGCACTGTCTTAAAGCACATTTAAGAAAACATTACAATATCAGCGAGCTGAGACGTCTTACGAGATGCTGATCCAGTTCTTGGCAGATCTCACAGTGACAGTTGATTGTATGTAGTTCCAAAACGTTTTTCTGAAAGCATGCAAAAACATGTTGTTTATACAGTAAAATCACTTTACAATATTCAACGACTCCGATTGACGCAGATTACATCACTACACCCACAGGTGGCGACAAGAGTCACTGAACAAACAACGTTTAAAAATATTAAAACATTAAAGTGAAATAAACATGAGCATTTTAGCATTCTGATTTAAAAAAAAGTGAGTCATAGAATAATTTATTTAAACAATTCATTTAAAAATACTAATTCACTGAGAAATATACCAGTGACACAATTACCACAGCCAGAGAAAAACTAACATGATAAATAAAGAGTAAAAAAGCCATGTAAAGCAAACACTGTTCTAACACAATGAGTGTTTTCAGTACATCCATTCTAAAGTGCATCTTTGATTTAATTAATTGCAAAAAAAAAGTTACACAGACATGTTCAAATTATGTTTGAGGTACAAATGTATATTGTGTTCATAAAACACATTACATTTTTTGCTCTTCTTAAATGCTATCATGCAATTTAAATAGTGTACATTCATGGTTTGCCATCTTGGCTAGTTTTCCACCCCTTTCTGCATTCTAAGAAGTATTTTCGATGGAGGTGATAGATAGTGTATGAACTAAGTATCCATTGTGATGTAAAGTAAAACAGCAGATGGTGAAAACACCACAGATGTCAACACACGTGTCTGTGTGTGTGGTTAACCAGACTACCCATCCATTCACATAAACAACAGCAACATGCTGACTTAATATATAACTAGACTATTTGTGATTTAATATATACACCATAGTAAAGTGTATTATACTGTACATATTATTTACAACACTTTGTTAAACATGGCTAATTAAGGTGAACTGAGTATTTAATAGAAGTTTCTATTGTTTTTTTTTTATATGCGGTGTGTTGTTGAACTGCCAACTTATAGAACACTCAAACAATTGTCTAGTTATTTAAAATGAGCTAAAACAACCCAATTTTTTATTTTTTATGGGGCAAATTAATTGTTTTATGTTCAATCTGCCTAAATTTGCAAAAACTAATAAGTTAACTTAATTCCTTCATGTTGTCCTAGCATTTTTTACAGTGAATATAGGAATATTAAACCTAAAAGTGGCCATATAAATACAGCACATGCATGAATAATTTGCGTGTAACCTACACAGATAATTCTAAAAGTTCGTATAATTGTATACAAATGTACAATTATGAAGGGTCAAGTTGTCATGGCCCAATGATCGTTGACAGTTGCTTTCTATACATTTAAATTATGTAAATATAGTTTAATATTATTATTGCCAATCTTTCTGTTTTTGTTTTACCTTTATAAGTTTTCCGAGAGGAGCTCCATTGGAAACAATGTCTTTCCTCCATATTCCATCTGGTTTGTTCAATTTGATGAAACCTTCAGGTGTCAACCAGGAGTTCTCTGTTCTTATGCATCTCCCACAACGCTCTGAGATAAAGGCAAAACTGAGTGAATATGCAAGAAGAAAACAGTTCATATTTATGTAACGTCAACAATCATATTTCATGCTAATTATTATAAAAGCAGTCCTCCAAGCAAAAGTTCCCATTCCCACTCACACACCTCCAGCAAAGCGGCATTTGTGTAGGACACCAGAGTCTGAACCGCAGGCCACAGGTAATGTCAGTCCTTCAAACGTGGTCATGTCAATATCATCATCATCATCATCATCATCATCATCCTCCTTATCTTGACTGCCATTACTCTTCTCAGCTGATTCTACAACTAATAAAAAACAACAAAATATAATGTCCACCTCAAAAGGATAGTTGACCCATAGATAAAAACTACTCATTATTTACTCTCCTTCAAGTCCAAACCTTTATGAGTTTCTTTTTTTCTGTTGAATTTCTGTTTACTGAAGAATATATTTTGAAGAAAGCTAAAAACTGGTGACCATTGACCTCCATAGTGGGGAAAAACAAATAATATTAAAGTCAATGGTTACAGGTTTCCAGCTTTCTTCAGAATATCTTCTTTTGTGTTCAACAGAAGAAAAAAAAATTTAAATAGGTTTGGAACAACTCTAGGGTGAGTAGCCAATGACAGAATGTGCAGTTTTGGGTGAACTATCCCTTTAATCTGAATAACAGAAGACAGAAAAATCACATAAGTATCATGGAACAGTTTTGTCACATTTACATTAACATGTGAAGCTAATGTGACACTCATGTCATGTGAGGGTATGATCTTATTTAAACAAATATTGTTTTTTCTTTTTAATCTACGCACCCTGCTGCTGCAAAACCTCTTGCCTTTTCTTCTTCTTCTGCAGAACACAAAAGAAGAACGTTTGAAAAACATCTTAGCCTCATTCAGAAGCTTCATAACTAGAAACACCCAAATGCAGCCAAAAAGTAGCCAAACCTTGCTTTTCATAAAAGTTGAAGCTGAAAGAAATCCATCCTATAGAGAGAAAATTCAAAGAAAGAAAGACAAAGAAAAAAAAGCGCCATAAAAATAGTCATATTGTTTCCAAATCAAGACATTATCAAGAAAAAAATGCTATAATTGCTCTTTAGTGTGTTTCTTAGGTATTAAAGGTATATTAAAACCGGACTTTTGGACCTCTATGAGTTTCTGGAGTGTAATCCCTTTGCAAAGGATGCTGGTCCTCCACTTTTTGTTTTTCTCCTTTCTTCCAAACCTCTCAAACTCAGTGGGCGTAAACCAATGGCCTTCACTTAAGATGCACTTTTGCCCTAAGGACAGAATTGTGATCTTGAGACAAAATCATTTCGACAACGTGCACTGTAGCTCCTTATATACATTTCTAAAGTTTTTAACATCTCTTAAGTTTTCTAGAAATGTTTATGCACCTACTTTTATAATATTTCTTCAAATACAGAAAGCCCTCTTTATAACCACACGTAACAGGAAGTCGAGATTGATGACTTGAAGACGATTCTGAAACATGTCAAATCACATCAGTTAGACTGAGGAGACTTCTCAAAATTACTCGAAACTTGCACCAAACTAACATCTGGTCCTTGGAGTACTGTTATACCATTTTACTAGTGATAATGCTTCCAACTCACTGAGGCAGTTTTTTCTTTTAGCTTGTTTCTTTCCCTTGGAGCTCCAGAGGGGGGACGACCTGGTCTGGCAGGATTTTTTGCAGCTTTTTTTCTTCATCCTTCTTCACCCGCCTGGTTGTGATTTATTGTTTCTGCTGTTCTCACTGAGTCGAGCAGATTCCAGAAACGACTGAAGAGTCATTTCATGAATGAGGCTGCTGTATCAACTGCATTTTTTGAAGAGCAGGAAGTGGATAAGTTCCTCCATGTTGAACTGCCGCACACACACACACATCTGAAGCTGCTTCCTGGTTTCATGTCTTTTCATGCTTGAGTGAAGGCAAAACTACAAAAATAAGATGAGAAAATATCCACAAAAGAATATAATAATTTGACTTGTCCAGTTAATTGTTATTTTTGTAAATATTTTTTTTATTTTAATTAAAATACATTTTAAAATAAACATCATATTCTCACCTCTAGTAGATCCTTGATTATTATGCCTTAACATGTTATACTTCTTGTCTAGAAAATGACACAAAAAAAAAGTGTTCCATACCTCAACATGATATTACAGTTTAATTACTGTCAGTCACAGATGAAGAAAAGACAGTCCTGTCCCAGTTCACAACTCATCTCTACAGGCCTCAGTTAAGCTAGTGCCACAGATTTATTTTGACAGTAATTAAGATAAGACTGTAAAGGTTAGAAGTGTGTTTAATGGATTGTAATGTAATGGATTATGCCAAAATACTGCAGTTGTAATGATGACTCAGAACTTGTCGAGTGATCCATTTGCAGTTTTTAATAAACAATGGGTAAAAGACAGACACGTCAAGGTAAAAGACGATCCAAAGCACCAGTCATGGGTCAGGGCAGGCAGCAAACAGTAGTAGAAGATAAACAATGCAAAGGTAAGCAAACACAGAAAGACAAACACAAGGGAATCCTCTCAGTAATGATCGCAAGGCAAATAAGAACTTCGCAAAGTTCTTAGGGAAATGAGAAGCATATATAGGACTGGAGATTGGAATCAGCTGGACCCGCAATTAGTTACAGGTATGAAGGATTCTGGGGGATTGAGTCTAAATGAAACCCGACTAGAATTCGGGCGATGGCTCCCTCTGGTGGTGCGAGAGGGAGAGAGCAGGGGTCTTAATCACAACAGCAGTCTTGATTCCCCCATCAAAATACAATCTCTACAGAGGCCAAATATAATTCATTGTACATTGGGCCAGAAAAGCTATGCCAATAATAATAAAAAAAGACTATTAGGCTTAGATAGAGAAACAAATTAGGTTACACTAATAGATAATACAAATTAACCCATATTTTACCTATCTTTGGGTTGAAACAACCTATGATTTTTTTTTTTGCCAGAATGAACGTTAGTGTATGATCTACAGTTAAGTAAAGTATAGCATGATGATCAGTTTACTCTGCAATCATTTACAAAGTAATAGAAGTGTATGAAGCCTAGTGCTTTAAAATCTGGTCTGATTTTAAAGGTACCGTAGAATGCAATGAGGCAACATGTTTAAACTGTTCTCTGATATCTACATAGAAGGTATGTGGCTTATGTAAGAGCAAAAATTCTCCAGAAATGGTTGTACGTGTCTATTTAAAACCCTAGGAACTGGCCCTGGAAAAAAAGGGCCTCATTTGACCTTATTTGGAAGGGTCCTGAATAATAATAATGAGCTCTGTGTGAAGAGAGAAGTACTCTATTCAATATAATATACTATATATTAAATGAGCAATTCATTCATTCATTTTCCTTCGGCTTAGTCTCTATTTCAGAGGTCGCCACAGCGGAATAAACCGCCAACTTATCCAGCATATGTTGTACACAGCGTATGCCCTTCCAGCCACAACCCAGTACTGGGAAACACCTATACACAGTCATTCACACACTCATACACAACGGCCAATTTAGTTTATTCAATTCACCTGTATCGCATGTCGGAAACCCACATCAACACGGGGAGAATATGCAAACTCCACACAGAAACATCAACTGACCCAGTCGGGAGTCGAATCAGTGACCTTCTTGCTGTGAGGTGACAGTGGTAACCACTGAGCCACTGTGCCACCCTATATTATAGCCCTAATATAACACTGAATTGAATTATAAGTATAGTACATTAATTATTACTCCATATTCCACTCTGGAAAAATATAGTCAGCCTGTCTATATTAAAAGCTTGAATGAGAAGGTATTTTTTTTCACAAGTTGTTTCAGAAGATGTTCATCATAACCTTGAGATATACAGAAGTGCTTTACTTGGGGAATCATACTAAACTCCATGCATGGCTCGATTTTATTAAATGGGAACAAAATGCTTGAGATCATGACATCAATGTTCTGGCACATTTGGGATTTCTGAATAAATAAATACATTGTACATCATTTCTTCTTCTTAGATTTTGGCATCTTCAAAATACCCCGCTTAAAAGAAAAATAAACATTGTTAGAAAATGCCACATAAATAAAGAACAATTACATTTTTTTGTGCATTTAAAAACAGAGCAGAATCAGAACTGAAAGAATAATGCTGCATATTTAAGCAAAATATGTCATATTGAATGAATGTGTCTTAATACAAAAGAATGTTAGCATTTTTTTTACCTTTATAAGAGTATTGAGACTTGTACCCTGGCATAATATACTTGATCTCCAGCGCTTGTTTGACCCTTTACCACCAAGCTGCTCAAATAAAATATAATAGGAGGGATTGTTGAGTGGCCACGTTTGATGAACGTTTTCTTGTCTGAGTGGAAGAGAAATTTTATTTAAACTGTAGATGTTGTCACATGTAAATCTTTTACAACAAAATAAGCACATGCTGATCCAGCTAAACTATTTATGCATTAAAATTAAAAGAAAAAACATGCAAACTCCACATAGAAATGCCTCCTGGCCCTCGAACCAGCAACCTTCTTTTTGGAAGGCGACAGTACTAACCGGTCAGTTTACGTCAAAGTTATTTTGAATTTTTCATTTGGGGGCACAAAGAAGTTTGAAATGGCTGAGTATAGAGTTTTTGAACCTTTCAATATGCTCCTACATGCTGCAGGAGGCAGTCATGTAAATGTGTATCCTACTGCATCCTGCCGCATGAGAAGCACCAGCATAACTTTACATTGTTTTCTATCTGCAGCAGAAAGACGCTGAATAGAATTTTAAAAATGTGGTTGACATGATGGTGCTTCCCATCTTGTGTGTGACCCCTGCCGAGTCTTTAAAATCTCTCTGCTACTTGACCCTCTTCATGCTACTAATTTGGTGTTGTTGTGTTAGATCTTGTTCTCCTGTCTGACCCCTGTGGATATGAGATATGAATAAATTGCATGTCAAATTGCAAGGAAGTTCCAGAACACCCGCACCGAATGTGTAATAGTAACAGACCAAGCTCAAAGGTGTCCCACCACTGACGATATACAGCCATATCTGCTATGAGTGTGATATTGCGTTTATACAAGTTTGACGGCATAATCGTGTGTATAAAAAAGAAAATCAAACACAGAGAGTCTAAAAATCGTTTTATATGAGAAACTACTTTCTTACGCCATTTATACACATCTGCAGCTGATGTCAGCAGAGGAACAACAGAAACCGTTGCTACTTCACCAACGTCATTTTAGAGCTATTTGAATGGTTCTCTAGCATAATGTCTAAAGTGATGACAAAACAGGTGATTTTGCTGACATTTTAGGATTATAAGGCTGAACGGCATGAAATGCCATCAGTTTAGAGACATTTCCCAGTATTTATCTGTTGCAATCGGGAGAAACAAATAATTAACCCCCAAAAAACCCAAAGCAATGCAAACTCTAACCGATTACTGTTGTGTTTGCGATAAGGAAAAACGCTGAACACATACACATACAGAGACTCATTAGAAACAAACAGATGGCAAAACAAAAATTACCTCAGGGTTATACAAAGAGTGGCCAACACCAAATACATATATTCCTGATGCGAGTCTTATCTCACACTCAATACACTACAACATACAAAAGAGATCGACTTAGACTGTCACTTACCAGTTTTATAATGATTTGATCAGCTGTACTGTAGTTTGAAAATACGCTGATCTTTTCTCCTCTCAATGCTTATTATGCAGTCTCTGTCGCCAACTTTTGGATGGACAACGTCAACTGTCTTTTCTCTGCTCAATGACAGGCTGATGGATGCCAACGCGCTGCATCTCCGAAATGATAAATATTTAAAATAGGCACTATCCTTATAAATAAACTGCATAGATGCAATCTAAACAACTACATTCTCACCTGAAAAAGCCTCAAAAGTACATTATGTTGTCCAACAGCTGCAATATTTGTCAAACTGTATTGAGTTTATTGATCTGCTGTCACTCTATGTGGGCGGAGTAATACAGAAGGGTGAGGAGGCTATATGAGTTCTGATATTGCAGAATATTGGACAGCTATCAGATTCGAGAACCAGACAATACTGTTGTATAAACATATACATCTATATATACACATTAACAAGACATTTTATAATTGTTGACCTTTTAGAGTCAGTTAAATCTCTTTTTTTTGGCCTGAGGTAAAAAAAAAAAAGCTATCTAATAAGTCTTCACAACTTGATTTGTTATACGGTGTTAATCTACTTGACACCTCCTCACTCATTACACAAATATACATCACCTAATATCTCCAAAAGTATCTGGATGCAGACTTGCATATGTCAAACAGAATGCATTCAATGGAGCTAGTGACATCACTGTAAGGGGTGGGGTTAGGGGTGGGGTTAATTTGAGCATTCCAATGTTTAAAGCCCCCCCAAAAAAGGAAAAATTACTCACTATTATCTCACCCTCAAGTGATTTTAAACGTTTACGCTTTTTTAACTTTGTTAACTTAAGACTAACAAACGCAAAGGAAAAAAACAATGCATAATAAAGTAAGACTTAAACTAAATAAGGCAGGAAATTAAATTAAAAAAAAATAAAGCATGATGGATCAGGCAGACCTACCAGACTCCAGGAAACAAACAGTGAGTGATGTTATGACACACAATCAACAGCTGTAACACAATAAGCATTTCTGTTTGTACAAATAGCAGTTTAAAAAAATGCATACAGTCAATGCAATGGTAAGGATTTTCCATGACAGCAGAAGTGTCTTATATTTATTTTTCCATAGAAGTCTTTAAAAACGAATCTACTGATTTTAGGGCATTGCTCATGGTATTAAACCGTTTAGCCAGAAGTTCAAATAACTGCATCTCGTCTGTTTTCTGAGTCTCTTGTAAATCTATAGGGTTCTGGCATTCATTGGTTGGATCTGTGGCTGCTTCTTCTTCTTCACTGGTCTGATCAGCCTCCTCTATGACAGAAGACCCTGCAGGCTCTGGAGGATCAGTGGGTTGTTCAGGTGAATCTTTGTTTTGAGGAAAAATAAAGAGGAAAAAAAATGACAATCATTTGATTTCATTTGGTGTTTTACCTAAGATTAAACACATCAGCCACCATCAACAATCATTCCCCAACTGTTATCGCACTCACTTCATTTACGTCACAACGTTTTTGGTACAAGTTGCTATTGAATAATTATTCCAATATTTATACTATATATATTATACAACATTAGGAAGATTAGAACATTCCTACTGTATCAGAGCATGCTACACTGCTTCTACATGTTCAAGCTTTGATTAAATCAAATCTGCCCAAATAATTTTTATGTAAAGGTTAATGTTATGAATTTTAGAACCACTAACTTTTAGAACTCATTCCTGATTCAGAACAATTTCATTTATGTGTCCTTTAGACTCCTCAAACTGGGAATCTTTCTTAAATGACTATGCTCTTCTTACACTTGACTTACTGTGCATTTATCTGAACATTACTTACTGTGCATTTATCTGAACAAAAGTCAAAAAAGAGGCAACATTTGCTTCTAAATTCTGCTGAAGAAAAAAATAATCACCATCATCTAGAATGTTCTGAAGGTAAATAAATTAACAGCAATTTATTTATTTAATTTGCGTGAACTATGCCATTAATGTATATTTGAGTCAAATTACACATCTTTGCGGCCTCACAGTGGCGCAGTGGGTAGCACGTTCGCCTCACAGCAAGAAGGTCGCTGATCGCTGGTTCGAGCCTCGGCTGGGTCAGTTGGCGTTTCTGTGTGGAGTTTGCATGTTCTCCCTGTGTTGGCGTGGGTTTCCTCCGGGTGCTCCGGTTTCCCCCACAAGTCCAAAGACATGCGGTATAGGTGAATTGGGTAAGCTAAATTGTCCGTAGTGTATGAGTGTGAATGGGTGTGTATGGATGTTTCCCAGAGATGGGTTGCAGCTGGAAGGGCATCCGCTGCGTAAAACATATGCTGGATAAGTTGGCGGTTCATTCCGCTGTGGCGACCCCAGATTAATAAAGGGACTAAGCCGAAATGAAAATGAATGAATGAATGAATGAATGAATACACATCTTTGCTAATGAGTGCATGTTCTTGTTAGGGGTTGCTAAAATACTAACCAGAGTCAGAGGACAGCTCTCTCCCGCCCTGTAAAAACAGAAAAATGCAGGCATGTCAGAGACAGAAAATATATTCTGTAAGCAATTTGAATAAAAATATATAATGAGCTGATTAAATTTACTGTATGTTCCTCAAAATGTACAATTATTATGGACTGCTATGACATTGTGAACTCTGCATTAGACAACATTCTGATCCACGTATAGTCAATGATTCAGAATACTTTTTTTTTCAGAACTCACCATTAATAGGATTAAATTTGTGCAAAAACTGCCTGTTATTTCCCAAAGTTCATACCAACCATCATTTTGAACAATTTGTTTGTGTGAGCTGGATAAAAAAGACAAACCCGTTCATTTTCAGTCTGAAACCGGCTTTTATTAAACTGTTGAGATGAAAGAAGCCCATCCTAGGAATAGAAAGAAAAGACAAACCTGTTCAGCTTCTAATTTACACACACAAGTTTTTAATGTAATGTCATTAGGAGCACAATATGAACTATTTAGCAAATGGTCTGAAGTGCACAAGCATGCAGAGTGTGTCCAAAAACACTTTTGCTAGTGTGATGATGGATAAAATGGTCAGTCCACCAAGTGAATGGTAAAAAAGAGTCTCATCATTCCCTTTTATTCTCTCCTGCTATGGCACATTTGTCATGTACATGAGGTTAAAGCATGTTAGTTGACCATCTATAAGACAAAGCCAATGCAGTATTTTTACAGTAGTCATCATCCGTTTGTAGTCAAAAAAATGTTTTTAGGACAAGAATGGGGACAACTTCAACACAAATTTTAGGATAACATTTTCTTAGGAGAAATTTTAGATCAACTTCGATGAAAGATCCACTTCCAATGTTGTCTTCTGTGTAATGTATACCTTTCGTTTAAAAAATTTGGCATGTACAGTATGTGTGCTGCTCTGCATCCCATTGTATGTAACCAGAGTGTGTGTTGTGCACCCACCAATACTTGTATATTACTGAAGCATTCTTTAAACATCAATCAATCAATTAATCAATCAATCATATAGCACCACTGACTTTAGAGCAAGATTCATTTGGTCAATGCTGAAGTCTATTTAAGCTGGCTCAAAATAGCAATGTTTAAAGAATGTGCCTGAACACACCTCATTCCACACAGCCCACACAAATGGGTGCAAATCAATTCACTATTTAAACAACTTGGCACACTACAAAAGATAGAGATTTATTCTTGCTTAATGCTCAGAGCTTGTCCATCCTCCTGGGGACACACCACGGGTTCTCTATGGGATTACAGATCCAAATTTTCAATGTAATGATCTTTAAGCCACTTCATTATGACTCTTGCCTTATGAAATGGTGCTGCTGCAATATCTTTGCATACGATTTGCATTTTTTTATGCAGTGTTGATGGCTGCATGTGTCTTTGGAGGCAACATTTGCTAACAAGAACACAATGATTGGAAGCTCTTCTTCCCTCCTTTTATAGTAATCATTTGCTCCCAAAAATACAATCCAATCAGTATGCAAGTACTCACCATGCTACTGACACAATCAGTGAAACTGTATTACCTGATCATTTTGTGTCAGGGCCAAGAAACAGAGACATTTGTAGTTCTCAATTAAGTTGTTTTTGCAATTATTTAAAATACATTTGATCACTCTGAAAAACATTCTAGCTTAAGCAAAACACAAAATTCAAGTCATTGCCAATGCTTTTGACCATAACTGTACAGGATTAATAAAGGATAGTATTGATTAGTAACAAAACAGTTCTTTTCACCTCTATGAATGTCTGCAGTGGAATACCATAATACAAGATGCTGGTCTTCCACTTTTTGTTCCTCTCCTTCTTTCCAAACCTCTCAAACTCAGTAGGCGTGAACCACTGGCCCTCACTTAAGATGCATCGCTCCACTGAAGACAGAAACACAGCTTATTTTAAACACAGTTTATTCAACCAATGGATGTTCTGAACATGTGGTTACTCCACCTGTGTTGTTGTTTTCTGGCACTGATATATTAAGCACACATGTATCCTATAACAAGTTTGCCACCTACCCTTATTATATTTGAGCAAATACAGGATGCCTTCCTTTTCCCCACAAGTGACAGGAAGTTGGTTTTTAATTCTTTTTTGGTTCGGTCTGTAGTCTGAAAAATAAGTTCAAAAGTTTACGACAAAACATAAGAGATAGAGATGTTATAGCAAAGATCAAAATGAATTAATCAGAAATAATACATTATTTAATGTTCAAATTTCAATGTACAATTTGTACTGTAATTGTGGCTGTACCGTGCTATAAAACAGTTTTTTACAAAATAACCAAGGGACTTCAAAACCCCTTTTTTTTTTTAAACCCAGTCATCATAATTAGCGACAGTAATGATTGTTGCATGAAACAAAAATTACAACTACAACTTCTGAAGGTTACAGCAGAAAAAAACTAAACAAAAATTTACTTTTACTTGTTTCAACCCTTTACTAGTTTCTTTTTTCTGTTGAATGTAAAAGAAGACGTTTTGAAGAAAACTGAAAACCTGTAAGCATTGACTTCCATAGTATTTGTTTTTCCTATTATTAAGGTCAATGGTTACAGGCTTTCAAAATATATTCTTTTGCATTCAACAGAAAAAAGGAAACTCAAACCAGTTTGAAACAAGTAATGGGTGTAAATGATGACAGAATTTAAAATTTTGGGTGAACTATCCCTTTAACTTTGTCACCAAGGAGATTTTTAATGAGGTTTAGATTAGGACTATAAAAAAGCTTAGGACTATGTAAAAGCTTATATAATTTGGAGAGCTCGCTCAGAGACTTTGATTACCTCTAGATGGTCCCTTCTTGCACAATTGATCCGCCATTTTCCTTCTTTCATCTTCCCTTTCTTCATATTTTCCATAATTCTCAGTGTCAGATGCCATGCTGCTGTCTGGACAAAAGTCTGATTCAAACTCAGACAGGGACATTTCTGTGATTGTCAAACGATAAGAAAAGGTCTTACACATTTACAAGAAACAGACTCTTAGTTGTCATTGTAAGAACTTTCTTAAATGCAGTTAGTGTGTTTCAGGCATTATAGCATGCCATTTTGGTTATGTTCTATTACATTTTATAACCATTAATTTTACTATCAACAGGACTTCACGCGCATGCATCATTGCTGCATTGTTGCATCGTTCCATTGTTCTTCATAGCAATTTCAGTGTACCCTGTGTCTGTGTTTGTTTACAGCGCTACATATAGGTGTGGCATACGGATTACACCATTTTAACCCAGCTGTCTAATTTCCATGTGGATGCAGACAGGTCTTGAAAGTGTACTTATGTTGATGCAAAACTTTTAGAACCAACACAAGGGGAAATAAAAAAACACAATTATTGCAGTGTGAAAGATAACACCCCATATTTTTCACAATTGTGCACATTATATGAAGTTTGTCAGTATATGTTTAGACGACATTATTTATTTCTAAATATCTCATTGGAGAATCTGATACTGTGCTTCTGAATATATGGATCTCATGAAATAAGTTTAAGAACCCCCTCTTTAACTCCTGTTTGGACACCTTCAAATAGCAAAAACTTTGGAAAGTGTACTGTTTGCTAGTTTTGATCTCCACTGCACATGTACACAGTCAGCCTTTTTAAATAAATCCTTTCTAAAATTGTCAATTAATATACAGTTTATACTGCTTTAATATAATTTGAAGAGCTCAGTTACCTTTGGCCGGTCCCTTCTTGCACAACCGTTCTGGCATTTTCCTTCGTCCACCTTCCATTTCTTCATAACTATCGCTGTCAGACTCCATGCTGCTCTCTGGATAAATTACTGGTTCAAACCCAGACAGAGATGGTTATCAAAAGATGAGAATATGTCTTTACAACACATTTAGATTAAACAGTCTCTCAGCTGTCATTGTAAGAACGTTCTAGAAAAATGAAGTGAGGATTTTTCAGGCATTACAGGATCCACTTTTTGTTACAGTCAATTAATAAACATTTATAATACGAGGCTGTCAAGGTTTTGACTGCATTACAGTTTCACATGACTTCAAATGTTTTTAGTTATTTCTGGCTTATTGTTGAAATTGTGGTCAATGCTGACATCAAAGCCCATCTCGAAAGGCATTGCATGTGAGCAGAAATGAAGAAAAGTCATTTCGAGGGGGCAGGGAAGTTTATGGTAACTAATAAAAGATTATGAGGGCAAATTTGTTTTTACAAAATAATGAAGTGCACAGATATATCGATTATAAAAAGCACTACTATATAAACATAAAAATAAGAGCAGCAAATTTTATTCCAAGGCAACTTTAAATAAGAGATATGTAAAATATGCAGAGCTGTGCGAAGACTGAGAATGAGAACCACTGCGTTACATTGACTTGTTTCAGTTCAGAAAAAAACAGCTACAACAAACAATCCTCAAAATAACCCCTTGTTTTGTTCAGTAGATCAGTTGTCTTTAAAGTTCCTTAGTACTGTAGATACATCTCAATTGGGTTTATTTTATAGGTCTACAGCTAACTATTTGCAAAACCCTTATTGATTCCCTTAATCACATACAGTAGGTAGATTATCCAGTTCACATTCAGAACCAAAACTGAAAATAATTCATAACTTTTGAATTATTTCATTTATGAACACTTTAAGTTAAAAATATTTATAATTAAACAGCAATGATGACAATAATTGTCAAGTGAATTACCAATTGATACACCAACTGAGATTTCCTTTCACACGACACAAAATATTAACTGCATCAGGCTGGAACTAGCAAAATACACTAATGCTGTGCCTGGTGTATGATAGAGGCCTTAACGTTGCTTCTGCTTTGCATTTTAGTTGATTTTCTCAAAGTATTCATCAACAGAATTATTCATTCATAATTCTTTTGAACATCACCGAGCAGGTATTTTTTACAGTCATGGCCAGTTGGCAGTGACATAAAGTTTGTGTTTTGCCACATTTTTCTATGATATACTAGAAAACAATGATAATCATTTAATGTTTTACAGATTTTAATTGCCAAAAACATTTCATAAAAGCATGTATATAGAGAGTAAGTATACACAGTGTTGACCCTTTATAACTGTTTTCATAACTGCTGCAATTTGCTCTGGAAGGCTGAATATTCTGGCCAAATCCTGACAGATAGAGATTTATTCTTGCTTAATGCTCAGAGCTTGTCCATCCTCCTGGGGACAGACCACGGGTTCTCTATGGGATTACAGATCCAAATTGTCAATGCAATGATCTTTAAGCCACATTATGATTCTTATGAAATGGTGCTGCTGCAATATCTTTGCATACGAGGCCATTTTTTTTTATGCAGTGTTGATGGCTGCATGTGTCTTTGGAGGCAACA
Source organism: Danio choprae (assembly GCA_903798125.1). Classification (NCBI taxonomy): domain Eukaryota; kingdom Metazoa; phylum Chordata; class Actinopteri; order Cypriniformes; family Danionidae; genus Danio; species Danio choprae. The sequence goes on along the minus strand of CAIGQW010055694.1, from coordinate 10,606,381 downwards.
TTTCCTAACAAGAACACAATGATTGGAGCCTCTTCTTCCCTCCTTTTATAGTAATCATTTGCTCCCAAAAATCCAATCCAGTCAGTATGCAAGTACTCACCAGCTACTGACACAATCAGTGAAATTGTATTACCTGGTCATTTTGTGTCAGGGCCAAGAAACAGAGACATTTGTAGTTCTCAATTAAGTTGTTTTTGCAATTATTTAAAATACATTTGATCAATCTGAAAAACATTCTAGCTTAAGAAAAACACAAGTCATTAAAGTCATTGCCAATGCTTTTGACCATAACTGTACAGGGTTAATAAAGGACCCTTTAAATAGCACTAGGCAGTGACAAAAACTTTGGAAAGTGTACTGTCCGCCTTTTTCAACAAATACTTTCTAAAACTGTCAATTAATATACAGTTTATATTGCTTTAATATAATTTGAAGAGCTCAGTTACCTCTGGCCGGTCCCTTCTTACACCAACCAACCAAATCAACCAACCTTGCAAAAACAGTTAAAAAAAAGAGCCATTTCCTATACACGAACATTTCAAATAATTATTTTTTAATTAACAAGTGTATCAATACAAATTTACTGGCATGCACTAATCTCATCCTGCTATTTCATAACGGAAACATAACTGCAACACTGAAGAACAACTTCATCAAACTGATCTGTGCTCTGTAAAAATATGGTACTCGTAAAACTAACAAACGTACACAAACACTTTTAAACAGTAAATCAACTTTATCACGTCACTGTTTTACTAATCAGAATTTTTCGCACATTTTGTGCATCATGGTACCAATTAAAACGCTTAACTCAAACAAGTCACTACAAATATCTACTGAAATCCTGTGGTGTGAGCTCACTTACCCAAAAACAATACTAACGTCTAGAAATGATCCACGGTGAATCAAGAAAGTCTGTTTCACAAAGTGCTATTTTGCGGATGAATCAACGCAGTTTACCTATACAAACGACTAGCGGAACAAAGTGAAAGTGAAAGTCGTGACAAGTATGACGCCCGCCAAAATACAACCACTCCTAGCCACTTTTATGGGTCAAATATAATTATTTAATTGTACTATTCTTGCAAGTCCTACCTTGTTTTTTTTGTGTGTAGGGCTCAATCTTAAAAGCCAAAAAGTCTCATCATTTACTACATTTACTTAAAAACCTATTTGAGTTTGTTTCTTCAGGTTAACACATAAGAAGATATTTTGAAAAATGCTGGTTGCTGGGAGCCAGTAGCTTCCATTGTATTTTTTGCTTCCTACAATGGAAGTCCCAGCAACCAGCAGTGTTCAAGATAGCTTATTTTGCGTCCAACAGAAAAAAGTAACTTATAAAAGTTTAAACCACGCAAGGGAGAGCAAATGGTGAGGTAATTTTCATTTTTTTGGAGTGAACTATCCCATTAAACTATAATAAACTGGCTGGCCACTTGTGGGTCATGTGACCTGTCAGTGGCTGGGTGGCAGTTGGCATCTGACGGATCATGTGACCCACTAGTGGCAGCTCCTGTCAGCCAGTTAACAGGGAAAAAATTACCACATAATTTACCACATAATCTCCCTGATGGGGCTTTAAAACTTTTTGAGCTAAAGATTGAGCTCCCCTTCCATGTTTTTGTGAAAATTGCACTTGATTTACAATGAGGATTTACTCGATTTGTATACTTGTGTACCTTTATAATGACCACAGTATTTAATGCTGTTAATAAATATTTTATTCATTAATTTTCCTTTGACTTAGTCCCTTATTTATCAGGGGGTCGCCACAGCGGAAGGAACCGCCAACTATTCTAGTATATGTTTTATGCAGTGGATGCCTTTCCAGCCACAACCCAGTACTGGGAAACACCTATACATTGTCCATTCACACACATACACTATGGCCAATTTAGTTAATCTAATTCACCTATAGCGCATGTCTTTGGACTGTGGGGGAAACCGAAGCACCTGAAGCAAACCCACGCCAACACGGGGAGAACATGCAAACTCCACCCAAAAATGCCAACTGGCCCAGCCAGGACTCGAACCAGTGAGTTTTTTGCTGTGAGGTGAAAGTGCTAACCACTGAGCCACTGTGCCACCCTTAATAAATATTTCAACAAAAGTTAATAAATGAACTTTATAAATGTTGAAAGGGTTGTTTTGTCAGCTAATTTTGTACACCCCTGCACCCCTTTTCATCTATTCATTATGCCTTACTAAAGTGCACGTGGAAGGTGGCTATATCTCATTTGAAAGAGTTTTGAACTAGCTAAATAAAGTGGAATTACTCTAAATCAAGCGAATGCTGCATGCCAGAGTCAGCTTTAATCCTAAAAAAAAATCCTTACAACAAAATTGTGGATGTTTAACACATAATATATCTAAATAACCCCACAGAATACACAAAATATCAAAACAAAGTAGCATATAAATAAATAAATACTCCTCAAAAAATGCTTTACTTACTTTGATCTTTTGCTCAAATAGTCCAAATATCTAAAAAATCCTAAATCAAAAAGCACTTTCTAGACAAGCAAAAAACTGTCAAAATTATTGTCTTGTTTTAAGAAAAATATGTAAAAAAAAGTAAGTGAGTTTGTTCCTTGAAACAAGCTAAATAATCTGCCAATGGGGCAAGGAAAAAAATCTTATGTCCAAAGGAAAAACAAGATTATTTTGTTTGTTTTAGGAAAAACTGACTTAATGTTGCCATATTCTTTTTGAAAACAAGACAATATTTTCTGCTTGTCTAGAAAATGCATCTTGATTTAGGAATATTTAGATATTTGCAGCGTAGAGCTTT
>CAIGQW010055694.1:10574901-10603190 GCA_903798125.1 Danio choprae | reverse complement strand
GTGTCGGACACCAGAGTCAGAACCAGAGGTAACATCCAGAGACCTTTCAATGCCATCATCATTCTCATCATCACCAAAATCAAAAACATTAAGAACACTGTTGTCACTGTCATCATCTTCACCATCACTGTTTGTCCTCTCTGATTCTACAACAAATGTTTCAACACTCAACAAACACTGACATATATCTTACAAACACAGTGTTTATAATGATGAGCATATTGTCTGATCAGAGATCATTATTATACTGACCAGAGCTGGGGTATCGTTGTTGATTGCACTGTAAAAAACAGAAAAGATGCATGACATACAATGTGGAGAAAGCAGTAAACCTTTCACAAACATTTTATGTAAATTCACAAATTCACATTCACAAACTTTTATGTAGCTTGAGCTTCTATAAATATCAATTAGTATTTTTTATATATATTGTGTCAGCATCTAACCGTCCTTTTTCTGAGTCTGTTAGAGACGGGTGAGGATTCAGGAGAGTCAATCTGTGAAAATATGAAGACAAAGCAATGGCAGTTATTTCACAATGTATATCAATGAAACGTTTTTGTGCTAGGTGGTTACAAAAACAGCTTGCATTTATATAAAAAACAATATTATTTTTTAGGTCAAGTCATCCAGTCAGCATCTAACCTTCCTTTTCCTGGGCCCGTCAGCAACAGGTGAGGATTCAGCAGAGTCGATCTGTGCAACAGAGGCAAAACAAGCCAAACCTGTTCACTTTAAAATGTTTTGTTTATTAAAAGATGAAAGAAGTCTATTCTATGAACTGAAAGAAGACATAAGATATATCTCATAATTATTTCAAATGAATTGACACTCAAACATTTGCATTTATTAATAATAATGATATCCTGCCAATTATAATTTTAAAAAAGCAAGCATGACTTGAAACTCTTAGCAGTGAAAATGTTCAGCTCACATCAATGACTTTCTGGAGTGGAAATCCATTATATCGGATACTGTTCTTCCACTTCTTGCTTTTTTCCCTTCCTCCAAACTTCTCGAAGTCACTAGGCGTAAACCACCGGCCTTCGCTGAAGATACACTCCTGCACTGAAGATCATAACTTAGTTTATTCAAGAACTTCTGAATGATTTCTGGACTTGTATTAACTGTATTATTTTAACATCTGCACCTACTGTCATAATACTTCTCCAGATTCAGGATGCCTTTTTTATCGCCACACGTGACATTCAGCTTTGTTTCTCTCGAAAGTTTAGTGGACACTACAACAAAGGCCAGGTATTGGAGACATGATTCCAATAATATGTTATCAGACTTTAATGAACATCTCTAACTTACCAGTTTGTCTCCATGTCCTTTTCCTTTTGTTTTTTCTGTTGTCCTCACTCAGACTGTCAGATTCAGTGCTACTCGTCAGATCGTCTTCAGATGCTGATTCAGACTCTTCATCCATATCCTGTCCTTTAGAAAAGCTCATAACATTTATTACACCTTTTTCATGGAGGAATGTTTTTGTTGTTCATGAGTTATTTAATTATTATTTATGATTCACAATTGGTTCAAATATTGGCAAGTGTTTGCAAAAATATTAAGTGTGCTTTGACAACTATACATCGGTATTCATAATGTTCATCATATAATAATTTTAAAGGGAAAATGCAGAGTTTGCCTAATTATTTTTAAAAAGACTTCTACTGGTGTTGACATTAAATCCACGCTGCAACAAATGTATCTCTATTGTTTTGTTTAAAAATACATTTTTATAATAGATGTTTAATTTCATATCATGTGCTGCAAATTCATACTAATAATCAATTTACTTACTCTTTAACAGTCACTGTGTGTGGGATGTTAACTTAGCATCTATATCTTTTCTGACCATGAAACAAAACTGAAAGTGGCTTCATAGGTTTTTGTATCTGAGTGACAAAGTTTAAAAAGAAAGTAGATAAGAAAATACATGTAAATTAATGTAAACAATTTTTTTTACCAGTATCTATACTAATATTCCCACCTTTTGAAGAATCCAGAGTCTCATGGTCTTTGTTCACTTCTGAGTTTCCAACACTTACTATGTCCTTGACTTGCAGTCTGTTTATAGATATTCTTTACTCAATGAGTAAAGAAAGTTACGTACACACGTCTTTATCTGTTCTCCTTTTGTGCGCTCCTCCTAACCACACCTTTCAGCACATTGGACTTCCTAATAAATACTGCATGGCTATCGCAACACAAACTAAGGAGACAATGATACATGTGATGATAAAGCAATGTTTTAACACTAAAACAGATCCTAGTTAAAAATTCACCCTGCAGGGGACTGGCTTATGTCCATGGATTTTAGGAGCGCCTTCTTTCATATTCAGATAGCACTACATCACAGGCATTTTCTAAGGGTTTGCCTTCGAGGGCACAGCAAACCAGTATTCAGTTTTTCCATTCGGGTTGCTTTAATTCCCCCAATCACCTGCTTTTTTCTCATTGTGGCTAACATTAGGCATGTTACCTTACCTAACAACATTTATGAGTAAACTTTTATTACACGGCTGTCAGGAATTCTTGATACTGATTGATCTGTCATAACATTCTGAAAAAGTTATTCCGAGATAGCAGCACAGGCTCATCCGGATCATCCTTCGAATCATCTTGACTGTCAGCGAATATGTTTACATCCCATATGCTTGTCTGTCATGCTGCTGTTTTTGACTGTTTTGTGACTGAATAATATGTAGGTTAGTGTATGCTCCATTCAGCCATTTTTGTTTCTGTCAGCTTTTCCTTTAATTAAAGAATTAATAAAAACTATTACAGTTCAGAACAATGATTTGTGTCTAATTGTTATGTTTGGTGGCAAGAAGCCTTGTAATAAGTGGGATAATATACATCCCTTCAGTCTTATACAACAGCCCTCTGATTCACATCGGGCTACCAATAAGCCTGTCGGGCATTATTCTGCGATAACAACCACCTGGATGCACTTTATCTCTTACATATAGCCCACATTTAATGTTACAAAAACAAACAACAACAAAAAATAATGATAAAAGTGTTAAATAACACACAAATCTAAAATTAATAGTTGGTTATATATTCAATCTCATGTCAAAGCTCCGGAAGTTCACAGTCAATCATAAAGACACGTAGTTTTATTTAGCTTCAAATGACTAGATAAAATCAAACCTATCACAAAAACAAACAACTGAACGAATATCAGCATGATAAATACCTTAAATGACCAAAATGGAACTTTTTCAGAAAATTTTATTGAACTTGTAATTATTTTTGTTTCTTTGGACTTCCATTAGTTTACATAGAGGGGTGTATTTGTGATCTGTATTGCATTCAGCCACTAGTGGGCGATCAAAGAACCCAGAGCTTCACTTTTCAGAATGATGGAGGCGCTCCAGGTTATAATGTGGCAGAGAGTCATGTAACTGCTTTTCTACCAGTTTCTTTAAAGTTGTATCAATCGATTTTAGGGTGTCGTTGACAGTATTAAACTGTTTAGCCAGAAATTCAAATAACTGCATCTGGCCTGTTTCCTGAGTCTCTTCTGGTTCAACGGGGTTCTGCCATTGAGCAGGAAGAGAACTGAAGCTGTGCAGAGCTGCTTCTTCTTCTGTAGGTTGAACTGCCTCCTCTATGACCGAATGTCCAGCAGGCTCTAGGGCATCAGTGGGTTGTGCAGGGGAATCTTTGTTAAAAGGGCAATGATAGTGAATTAAAATATATCATTGCAGTATGAGTAACAAAATGAATACATATAATTTGACTATATGCCTTGAACAACTGTAATTTACATAAAAGAAACAGACAAATAGAGAAACTGTAGGTGTGTCCAAAATCGACTACTTGAGTAAGTACATTTAAATTTTTAATTTACTACACGATGTTCTATGTTCTAAATAGTATAAATGTGAGTAAAATGGAATTCTGATGTACTACAACCATTTAGCCATTAATCATTATAACATGACCTACCCACTGCATTTTGGTTTTAAAGATGATGATTATGTTGTGATGTCAAGTTTGCAATGCTATAAATAAAATAGCTCGTGTGTCTGAAAGATAAAATGCATATAAAACGAATACATTAAATCTTTTACGCATAATTTCTTCTTTTGTGTTCAAATATGAAGAGTAAGTGAATAATGATGGAATTTTCAGTTTTGTGTGAACTTTCCCTTTCATGACAAGGTACAGGTTATTTCCATAATATTTATATAATATATATTTCATTTGCTAGACTAAATGGTATAATTGAAAGATTGGATGTTACGTGGACCATGGTTACCGTACATCTATAAATATTATTGTTTAAGTGAGTAGCAGAAATTAAAAATATATCCTCCAACGTCTGTCACAATCCTACAAAAATTGGAAATTTAAGAAATGGGATACAGAGAAACATTGCATAGAGAGGAAATGACAAAGAACACAAACCTTTATCATTGTCAGTAGATTCCACCTGTTGGGTGATCATTTTGCTGACAGTTTCAGTTGAAATCAAAAAATCTCTCTTGTTCTGTGTCAAAAAATATAATAATCACCTTAATTCAATAAAAGGTTAATTACATTTTGTAATCATTTTCTCACCCTCACGTCACTCCAAACCTGTAAGAAAATGTTTCATTTAAGAACACAAAAAAAACACTCAGATTCCATTAAAACTCGTCATTTGTTCAAATACGATCATTTGTGTTTAGACGAATAAAGGTGTGAGTAAATAAAAAATGTATTTAACAGTAATTATGTACATTTCAGTAACAAAGATTTCAAGTTTAAGGTAATTATTTGTTTGTTATTTGTTGTTTTTCTGCATATATTAAGTTTGTTGTACATAATGTCTTCACTATTTGAGAGGAGGGTGAACTTTATGCTGAAAATAACCCAGTAAAACAATACAAACAATTAAACTGTTAACCTAAATTAACTGTTTAATTAAAACTGTTTAACAATTTGTAAATAAATCTCACCATTTTAACTCTTTCAGCAACAGATACAGACTCATCTGAAGAACTGTCTGTATGTGGAAGAAAACAAAGATTTTAAGTCAGTAAACAGATGAACAAATTAAAATTAATAATATATACTCATTCAGCAACTCATTCAATAAAATACAGAGCTGTTTGGCAAACCCAAAAAGGCATCCTGGTTAATATGTGCACTAATGCTGGCTTAATATTTGCACAACCATATGTGCAACAAACAGTAATCAAAAGATAATGGTAGAAATTACTTCTGTGTGTAAGAAGTAGTTGGCTTTTATGACCTACAGTATATATGACAGCAAACAACAAGCATTTAATACCTTCATCTTGTGTTCAAAAGTGAAAAGTGAGTGAATGATAGCAGAATGTTTTTCAGTTTAGGTTGAACTATCCATATAATGTTAAGGTACAGGTTATTTCTGTAATAATTCGTTTTTTTTATTTTTCGTTTTGAGCTAAAGTAGAAAAATATTATTTTTTCTAAAATCTGTCAAAATCCTAAAAAAAATTGGGAATTTTAGAAATGGGATACAGAGAATATAAAGGGCATATAGAGGAAATGACATGGAACACAAACCTTTATCATTGTCAGAAGATTCCACCTGTTGAGTGATCATTTTGCTGACAGTTTCAGTTGAAATCATAAAATCTCTCCTGTTCTGTCAAGATAAACCCCAAACAAAACAAAACAAAAAAACAACTTAATGCCCTCACCCTCATGTCACTCCAAACCCAGGAAAAATGTGTTCATTTTAGGACACAAATTTGATATAAACAACACACAACAAGTCTCTTTTTTAAATTTCCTGACTTTAAAATATAATACAAATGCCAGTGATTTTGAGGCCCACCACAACGTGAGTTTTCCCTGCCCACCGAGTTGATTGACAGGTTTGTATTAACATGTCTCCATGGTAACACTCATAAACATGTCCACAGAACAGGATTTGCAAAGAAACTGAGTAGGGTTGCAACAGCTGTTCGTAAGTTCTTTCTTGAACTGGAACGTAAAGTCCACACTAGGGGCTTAGTAACTACTAGCTAGTTTGTAACTAAATTTGTTCTCACTTCGGTTGCACCACATGTTCTTAAGGCAAACCGTAGTTAGTAGGTCGTAAGCTCTATGTAAAGTCGTGTAGTCGCATTGAATGAGGTAATAACCAATAAAAAGCATTTAAATCATTAAACTGCTTTCAAATTCTGCAACTAATGCATCTATATATAACTCTCCTATAAAAATGAAATGACAAATTAAATTTTTATAGGAGATTGAAATACAGTCAATCACTGATAACAGACGATGCACACACTTGCATCGGGACCCGTAAATGCACGCGAAATACAAAAGCTCAGTCATAATTGATGGATACAATTAAGACAAAACACTTCTTGATAGAGAATTAAACTCTTCTTTCACAAACCGAAACAAATGCGAGATTTGGGAGGAAATTAAGTCTGTGAGTAGAGGGAGATCATTCTTCATTATAATCGTGTGCTCCTCAATGTAAACTAATCTCGCCATCATCTCTTTTCTACCGTTATACATGGGGGGGAGGCTGCAGTAAATTTTTAGTTGAAATGTAGCGTTGCGTTTAAACTAAGTTTGGTGATGCAACACTAAAATATTTAATTATGTGTAAGTTGTAACTTAGTGACCCTTTAATTCACAACTAGGTTACGTTTTAACTTTCGCCATTGGAATTTAAAGATCTGTTCCAACTCTCTGTGATCTGATGGGTATTTTGAGCTGAAACTTTAACGATACATTCTGGAGACACCAAAGACTTACTTTATATCTTGTAAAAAGGGTCAAATAGGTGCCCTTTAAGGGTTCAAAAGGACATGTGGGTGTTTAAACGTAAATTTAAAAACAGTAATTACATGAATTTCAGTAACACTGAGATGATAAAAGTTTAACATTTAAGGTAATTTTAGGTTTAGGTTTAATTTTTGTTTTTTTTTTAACATTCAGTACATAGTTTCTTCAGTATTTCAGAAGAGATTCCTCTTCATGCTAAAATTAACCAAGTAAAACAATACAATTAAACTGTTAAACAATTTGTAAATAAATCTCACCGTTTTAACTCTTTTAGCAACAGATACAGACTCATCTGAAGAACTGTCTGTATGTGGTGGAAAACAAGGATTTTTGAGTCAGTAAATGTAGATGAACAAATTCAAATTAATAATATATACTCATTCAGCAACTCATTCAATAAAATACAAATATTCATATTTATATTTTCTAGTGAGTAGCAGAAACAAACAAAGGAAAAAAATGTATATATATATCTCCATAAATCACCATAACATTTCAGTCACAATTTTACAAAAAATGGGAATTTAAGAAATAGGATACAGAGAATATAAAGAGAAAAGGGCGTATAGAGGAAAGAAGATGGAACACAAACCTTTATCATTGTCGGAAGATTCCACCATTTTGTTGACAGTTTCAGATGAAATCACAAAATCTCTCCTGCTCTGTGCCAAAACAACAACAACAGCAACTTTAATTTGATCAAATGTTAGTTACATTTTGTAATCATTTACTATAAAACCTAAAAGAAATGTGTTCATTTAAGAACACAAATGAAAACACATTAAATTACATTAAAATGTGTTATTTGTTAAATAACTTTCATTTGTGTTTAGAAGATTACAAAGTTTTAAGGGTCATAAGAACATGAGGGTGATTAAATGACAAATACTTTTATTTTAGGGTGTACAAGCATTTATTTAACAGTAATTATGTACATTTCAGTAACACAGAGATTTATTTGGGGTGAACTTAAACAAACAAGTTAAATTTAGCATTACTAAATTTAATTAGTTTGTTTAAATTCAACATAGATTTTTTGCAACAATTTTGCATGAATAATTTTTTTTTGTGAACATAATTTCTTTAATGTTTGAGTGGAGAGTCAACTTCATGCTGAAAATAACCCAGCAAAACAATACCTACAATTAAACTGTTTAACAATTTGTAAATAAATCTCACCGTTTTAACTCTTTCAGCTACAGATACAGACTCATCTGAAGAACTGTCTGTATGTGGTAGAAACAAAGATTTTTAGTCAGTATGAAATCAAAAATATATAAATATTAAGCAACTCCTACAATAAAATACAAAGTTATTTAGCAAACCCTACAAGGCAGCCTGTCTAAATAGGCACACTAATATTAATATTTGCACAATCATATGTAATTTAATTAACAAACAGTAAGAAAAAGACAATAGTAGACATTTCTGTGTGTGAGAAGTAGTTGCTAATAACTAATAAGTTAATAACTAACTAATAATAGCCGTGTATGACATACATAGGAAAACAAACAACAAGCATTTAATAGCATCATTGTGTAATAAAGATCTGGCTGAAAAGATCAAATCTGAAATGCAGATTCATTTAAACTCACCTGTCTGAGTTGTTTCCTTCCGCAGTATTTCTCCTTCATTTCTACACACATGTATTTTTAGAGTTTTGGAAAACAAGCTTTTCCAGGACTCTGAAATATCTTTTAAAGAGTTTAATGATTCAGAACTCATGGTTTCATTCTGCACAGTGCTTGCACTGTCTCCGTCTGTCTGCATCATTTATGGGAAAAAGGTTGTTAGTAATTTTAAAACACCTCAAAAGTCATCTAGGAAACCATATCAATTGATACCCTACAGATTTCAATTCATAACATTGGCTATTTTAAAGGTGCAGTATGTAAGTTTGACACCCAGTGGTTGACCTAGGTATTGCATTCCTGGATCAAAACAAACGCAAGCGCAGGTTGCCAGATTGAGGAACAGGAGCGAGTCTGACTATCGAACCTAAAGGCTGATTTAAATCGTGTTCTAACTAAAAGCAACGACACGCGATAGAAGGAATATTTTCATATTAAAAGAAGCTTTTGTTCTAACTAACTCCTTGAAATTATATATTAGAAACGGCTTTTATATCCTGCAGCTGAACAACAGAAAACTGACAATAATCACCTCAGGTAAACCTCGTGCTTTATACAGTGTTAAATGCTAATAATGTGAGTTTGAATGCCATTTTACAGGACATTTATTGCCATACTACTGAAAGCAGCAGCAGATATTTAACCTCAGATCATGAAAATAAAATAAAGCATTTGAAATTGAACTTTAAAACTTTAGACTCAAAGTGGGGAAGTGCTGTCGCATTTCGGTCAAGGGCACATGCTTTGAGAGCCTTTCTGAATGAAATACATTTTTCAAACAAGGCAACCCGGGGTGCATTGTTATACAGATAAACAAGAATGTTCACTTGACATGTTTCTTAAATATCTGCAAACAAATCATGGTATTTTTATACTTTAGAAGAGTCAAAAACTTACATATAGCACCTTCAATTACAACACAACGTAATGTTATGGCAAAACATTCCTGTTTAAACTACTAATAATATCAATCTCCACATGTATGACTGGAAACCAGTTATATATTTAAAAATGTAAGTATGCATAAACTGCTCTTCTCACATCCAAAAGATCTTGGATTGGAAGGCCATCACATCGGATGCTGTTTTTCCACTTCTTGCTTCTTTCCCTTCCTCCAAACTTCTCAAAGCCACTGGGTGTAAACCACCGGCCTTCACTGAAGATACACTCCTGAACTAAAGATGATAATTTAGTTTATTCAAGCACTACTGGAATGACTTTAGAACTTGTTTCAGTGGATCTTGAATGTCTCAAATATTCTTTAAAAAGAGACTTGTACATTATTAGCATCTGCACCTACTGTCATTATTATACTTCTCCAGATTCAGGACACCTTCTTTATCCCCACACGTGACATCAAGTTCAGCTTTCTTTTCAATTGTTTGTCTTGAAAACTTGGTGAACGCTGAAACAAAGGTCAGGCACTGGAGATTACACGATTTCAGGATGTTTTTAAATCAGTATTTCTCAACCACATTCCTGGAGGACCACCAGCTCTGCACATTTTGTCTCCTTAACCAAACACACCAGATTCAGATCATCAGCTCATTAGCAAAGACTGAAAGACCTGTAATGGCCGTGACAAAGGATACATCCAAAACATGCAGTGTTGGTGTTCCTCCAGGAACGGGGTTGAGAAACAGTTTTAAATGTATGTCTCTAACTTACAGGTTTGCTTTCTTGTCTTCTTTCTTTTTTTACTTTTGTTTTCTCTGTTGCCCTCACTCTGGCTCTCGGATTCAGTGCTGCTCGTTGGATCCCATTCAGATACTGATTCAGACTCTTCATCCATGTCCTGTGAAAAACACAACATTGATTATGCATTTCTCAAGCTCATGCTTATAATGAATTATCCCTCTGTTCATTGTTATTTATAATCATTCTATAAAAGTATCTATAAAGACAGAACATTTTATTTTATTATTGCAGCTAAAATATACTGTATGACAATTATATATAAATTATGCATTCATAAAGGATATTAACTGTGTTGTGACTCACAATAAGTATTTTTAAGGCACAGGTCTTCTCAACAATATAAAAACCATTCATTTATTTGACTGAACAAAATCAGTTAACTTAGTAAGGAGTCTGTAACTAGCATAACAAATGCATACTGTGTCATTATGAATACAATCATGACTGACTAACAGTGTTTAACATTGTAAACTGCATCTTATAAACACAATTGTGACTAATTAATCACGTAAAAAGTGTTATGAACGTGAATTGAAAAATGAAATGCATCACTAAGTATTAATAACACTATTATAAATGTAATATTAACTGTCATTATAATACAGTCTAAAGATTGTGTCTTTAAAAACACATTTATAGAATTGCTATGACCGATTATAAATAATTAGAGTTATAATTTATTATAAGCATGAGCTTCATAGAAAGTTACCAAATAAAAAAAATGCTTACTGGTTACATGTGTGATTATTTAGTGAAAGTGGAATAAAATATATGCTAGAATAGACTAATATAGAAAATACATTTTCATAATAGATGTTTTACTATTTGTTTCAAATTTACACTATATAGCATTTACAAATAATCCAATTTAAATCTAATTATATCAAAGGCTACATTTGTATTTTGAATCACTGTATATGGGATGTTAACTTAAACTGACAGATCAACAGGTTTTTACAACAACTTATTACTGAAAAATTGTATTCTTTCTACAGTGGGTTTTAACACAGACACCATTATACTCTCTACATTACTGTAACGGTATGAAATGGACTGAATCCTTCCTGCCTTTTTGTTTGCAAAATAGCTGCCAAAATCTTTAGAAATACTACATACACATTAGGAAACGGATCTCAACATTCAAAGCTACTCTGACCCTAAAACGAAACTGAAAGTGGCTTCCTAGACTGATGCTTTTGTATCTGAGTGACAAAGATTGAAAAGAAAACAGATCACAAAATTGAAGTTAAATGTTACCAATTACTAATATCTACAGCATTATTCTCACCTCTTCGTGTCCTCGACTTGTAGTTTTGTTTTTCTAGATCTTCTTTTAGCAGAGTTACATAGACATGCATACACACATCTAATCTGTCTTCCTTTCGCGCGCTTCTCCTAACCACTCCTTTCAGAAGTTCTGACTTCCTAGTAAACAACTGCAGGGCTATTGCAACAGAAACCAGAGACATTAATAAAATAAAATACATATGAATGCCATATCAATTCTTGAATTTGAATTGGGTTTAGCATGCAAATTTTGAGGTGAATTAAAATTTCAATGAAGTGTAAAAATCAAATGAAAAGAAAATCAAAGAAATTTTGTAGACTAAGTTTATTTACAATGGGGAAGGTTGACAAATGTTATGTTGGCTTGGAAAAGCCTCAAGTCTGTAGGTTTACAAGACAAATGACAGATTATTAATGCCATTACAGTAAAAAGTGACATAAAAATGTTTCCAAATTTCATGTTTTAACATGTGACAAAAAAGCAAATGGTCAAAAAGATGGTTTATTGTACTGACTTTAAAAATAAAATGAGTGTAAGAGATATATAATGAGGATACATATTTTTTGATTGTAACATCTAAGAGATATGTATTCTTCTTCTACTTTCATTTTGTTTAAAACTTAAAACTAGTCAGTCATTTCCATCCTAATCATGTCATCACATCTTCTGTATCTTACTCCTGCTTGACCAAGCATCTGATCTGGGGGTTTTCTTGAAGAGCAGGAATCCCCCTGTTACACTCTGGCAGAGAGTCATGTAACTGCTTCTCCGCCAGCTTCTTTAAAGATGCATCGATTGATTTTAGGGTGTCGTTGATGGTATTAAACTGTTTAGCCAGAAATTCAAATAACTGCATCTGGCCAGTTTCCCGAGTCTCATCTGGTTCTACAGGGTTTTGCCACTCAGCAGGAGGAGAACTAAAGCGGAGCAAAGCTATTTCTTCTTCTTCTGTGGTCTGATCAGCCTCCTCTATGGCAGAAGATCCTGCAGGCTCTGGAGCATCAGTTGGGTGTGCAGGTGCGTCTTTGTTTAATGAAAGACAAAGAGTGATTTAAAACATATCATTACAGTATGACTAACAAAATGAATAGGTATAAACTGACTATGCATGGAATAACTACGTTTTGTAATTTATTTCAAGAGTTCACACTTAGATTGCTTGATATTAATAGCAGGTTTGGCATGCTGTCCTAGGAGAGATAATTGAGCCCAGGCCTCCTGCCTGGTCAATGAGCATGTTAGGGGGTACGAGATCAGGTAGTTCTCCCCCTGGTAAAGGAGGAAAAGATGTGGGTGGGGTAGATGGGGAGATTCTTCATAAAACGAAAATAATGAAGTAAGGTGAGACGGGCTAATTATTGTGAGTTTGGAATAATCCGATTGGTTTACTAATGATTGTAGATAAGAGACCAGCCGCAAACAATCATATCACGTTCTCCTCTCTAAATTAATTTGTGAAACTTCACATAATTGGAAACACTGAAAGAAAGAAATTGTGTAAGGGGCGGTTCACACAATACATTTTCAATTTCTTTCCAATGCTCTTCTTTTCTATTGTTTTGTAAACACGTTTATGGATTTTTTATGGATGTGTGATCGTTACATTTGCGCTGCGCATGTAAGCACCACGTTTTTAGACTACGTTAACTTTTAAGCACAGCTCTCCTCATCACTGTCAGTTCTAAAGCAGTGGACCAATCAGAAGAGAGATGGGACAACAGTTGCAAGTTTCTGTTTACAGGCACTCGGTGCTTTAAAGCTTTATTTAAACCAGTCTGAAGCACTGTCTCGCGATTTTATCAAAAAGACGCATTTGGTGTGAACGAGCCCAAGCTGTTTTTACCTCTTAGCCACATAAATACTATGGCAGAGTGTTTGATTATGTCTAAGGAAATATGTTTATTGCCTATAGGTTGACACACAAACAGAAACTTCACAGGTCCTTTGTGATAGTAACATGTCTAAAAACTATGAATGGTTGGTTACCATTCATCTATTAAAAAAAAAATCTATCAAAAAGCAAAAACAAAATATGTCCTTCAAAGTCAGTCATAATAAAAAATTTATGAATTTAAGAATCATGGCTCAAAATAAAAAAAATATATACATACACACAGAAAAATGACAGCATACAAACCTTTATCTTTTTCAGTAGATTCCACCTGTTGAGAGATCATTTTGGTGGCAGCTTCAGTTAAAATCACAGATTCTCTCCTGTTCTATGTAAAAGACAGAGAAAGAATAATCTTATTTTCAATGAGATTTATAATCTTCTTATAATAACATTTAAAATGTTAAATTCTGCAATAATTTACTCCGGTCACTCCAAACATCTCCAAAGAAATGTGAAAATCTTTAAATAATAAATTTCATAGGAAAATCTTTAGAACACTCAGATAAAAAATAAGTTAAAAATAATTTCATTTGTGTTCAGAACATTATGAAATGCTTTACGGTATTAAATGAGAGTGAGTAAATGATGGGTGTACAAAATGGGCAATATGAGAGCACAGTAATTATGTACCTTTCAGTGACAGAGAAAAGGTAAAAGGTTCAAATTTAAGGTAATTATTTGGGTTATTTACATAAATTACATCTGTTGTACATGGTATTTAAGCTGAGCTCCTTATAGTCATTATTGTATAACCAAATCTCACCATCTTAACTCTTTCAGCAACAGACTCTGACTCATCTGAAGAACTGTCTGTATGTGCTAGAAAACAAACATTTTCATGGTCAGTTAATGTAAATGAAAAAAACGTATTAATAATATTTAAGCCTTCAGCAACTCAGAATAAAATACAAAGCTCTTTGGCAAACTCAAGGCAGCCTGGCTTAATATTTGCACAACAATCCAATAACATCCAATATATGGTGAGCAAAAGATAATAAATGGTAAATATTTTTTGTATGTCTGAGAGATGATGTTCTCTCCTATCAACTGATAATAGATGTGCATGATATATAAATGAAAACACATGCATTTATTAACCTCTTAGTTCAATAAAATTCTTGCTGAAAAATTATTTATCTGAAATGCAGATTCATTTCAACTCACCTGGCTGGATTGTTTCATTCTGAAGTATTTGCTCTTTGTTTCTACACACAGTTACTTCAAGAGTTTTGGAAAACATGCTTCTTAAAGACTCTGGAATATCTTTTAAAGAGCTCATTAATTCACAGTTCACTGTCTCATTTCGCGCCGTGTTTGCACTGTCTCCCTCAGTCTGCGCCCCCTATGGGAAAATGGTTGTGAATTTATACAAATCTTAGCATAATTTCTTAATTACTGTTAAAAGTCAGTTATAAAGTAATCCAGGTAAGAAAATATCAATTGCTAATCTACATATTACAAATCCATAGTAAGTTGAACTACAACGTAATATGAATGATATGGTATCATGTGTAAAAACAATACCTGCTGAGATGACTCCCTCAAGTGTCCAAACTCTGAAAGACAGCCATTCTAAGACAAACAGGATGGTTCACTTAAATGAGACGATGACACAAAAATACATTCACAAACAGTATGCATGTTCATTAAAATATCAAATAAACTCAGATCATAGACTGACTGCATGCTTACCTTGATGAGTTTCATTAACTGCACATGCTGAGTGTCGTTTGACAGCTTGCAATGAATGCTACCCTTCCACTTCTTGCTATTCGCTTTTCCTCCAAACTTTTCGAACTGCCGGGGTGTAAACCACTGCCCTTTACATAATATACACTTCTCTCCTTTACACAGAAAAAGACATGATACAAAGCATGTAAATCAAATGCACATAACAATAGAAAATAACTCAAACAGACTTGAAACTAGTGGAGGGTGAGTAAATGATGAGAGAATTTTTAAGTGAACTATCCCTTTAAAACATTTGAAACAGTACACTAGCACTAATAATTCCTATAAAACTAGAGCTGTACAATTACACTAGATTATAACCATAAATGTTCAGGATGAGGTGCCATTTACACACTAGTGTGCTTTTGTATAAAAGGGCACCTATTTTACAAGACGTAAGATAAGCCTTTTGTGTCTCCAGAATGTGTCTGTAAAGTTTCAGCTCAAAATACCCATCAGATCATTTATTGTAGCCTCCAGAATCTGCCCATTGTGTTCTCTGAATACATTGTAGCTGTTTTTGTAGCCTGTGGCTTTAAATGCAAATGAGCTACTTCTTCTTCTACTTCCCACCTGCGTGTCTGCTCGTCATGCGTTACGTCAGATAAACAGCACAGTGACAGAGACAGACTCGGATGAAGCTGAAATACAGCTCATTAGTCAAAAATACCAATTAAGTTTATTATATGTATTTGAGGTGGAGTTTATTCAAGCTTTTCTGAAATGATGAGCCACACACAAATGCTGTCTGCAGTACACACACGCACACATATTAGCATTTACTGACACCATGTGACTGTGGTGATTATAGCGGTTAAGAATTGCAAATCGATTTTTCTGTCTTTATTACAAACATGCTCTGTTTTAAAAACTTTTTAAACTTATAAAAATCACAGAGAGTTGAACAGATATTTTAATCCCTGTTTATTTTTTATTTTTAATTCTGTGGACGTGTATATATGTTATTATAGAAACATGATGCCTGTCAATCAATTCGGTGGGCGGAGAAAAATGCACTCCTACGCTATGTTGCGGTGGGGCTCAAAATCACTGGGATTTGGGTCCTATTTTAACATCAGGATATTTAAAAAAAAAAAAAAATAGACTTGTTGGGTTTCTATCACTAGACTGTCTCTCCGCTCCACCAATAGCTGGTGTGTAGTGAGTGCACTGGCGCTGTTGTCCTGTGGCTGCCGTCGCATCATCCAAGTGGATGCTGCACACTGATGGTGGCATGGAGAGACCCCCTCATGATTGTGAAGAGTGGCCATACATGATAAATGCGCTATATAAATGCACATTACATTACATTACTCCAATATGACAGTGGACACACTATACCTACAGAAAGTTCTGTCATAAACAGCTTACAAAAGTTGATTTTCATCAAAGGTGCCCTTTAAAACTGTGTCTTAGAATGAAAGTGCCCTCAATCAGACTAGTGTTTTCATTGCCTTTCAAAAACTATATCAGTCACTACTATACAGCCTAAAATGCATGTTACATGACCATTCATTCTCACTGGCCATGGACATATTTTGCCAACATCTGTACTTGCCATCTATTAGTTGTGTTAGAGATTCAAAATATTTTCATTTCTGAGTGAACTATCCATTTAATATTCAATTGTTTTGGATCATAATTATTAGACACTGAGCTCATGGAGTTTTGTGTCATACTGCATATTTTTATGGAGCTGTTAAATTGCTCATTCTGTGGCTGATAGTATGAAGTGAGAAGTAATGAGGAAAGATGATGTAATTTATTTTATGGCACTTCATTCTACAAAAACAACACCTTGTTTCACTACTTAATTTCAACATCACTGCACACGCACACTCCATTCCAGTTTCACTTTTCATTTCCAATCAAGTGTTAAAAGAATAATTCACCCAAAAATTTTGGACATTATAACCAGGGCTTGACATTAACACCCGCCAACATGATAAATGTGGGTACCTGTGCACTAATAAAATGTGTGGCTAAAAAAATAATTAGTTTGGTGTGTCCAGAGAGAAAAATCCACGTTATGTGGAATAAACACTAATTGCAATGTGACACTATGAAATCACAACCCATTTGCATACCAAGGTCATACACAAAAGTTAAATGAATGAGAAGGCATCTGGACATAACACAAAATTTAAATCAAGTAATTTTAGCATGCCAAAATTTAATTTTTGCATATAAAATATATTTTCCCAACAATATTGTGGCTAGTGAAATTGGAGAGTGGCTAGTAACGTTGGAAAACTACTAGCAACAGGGGCTGGACATAAAAAAAAAAGTTAATGTCAAGCCTTGACAGTAACCCTCTTAATATATGATAGTTTGATAAGTTATCCACCTTCATTCATTATATGTCATTCTAATTTGAGGTTGGGTGTATCAAAGTAATCAAACATTATGACAGTATTGCTTAAGGAAGTGTCTTCCTTGCTTAAGGTAAGTATTTCCCAAAACTTACCCTTTTCATACTTCATTCTGTAGAGACTACCTGCCACTTTCCCACAGTAAACCTGCAGCACTTTCTTTTTTCTGATCTCCTGAAAGTCATCTGTTGCATCTAGTCCTTTAGAAATATTGCATAAACAAATGAAAATTGTTGCAGGATGTAATCATGGAGAAACTGATCTAAATTACGTTCAAAATCACAGACATTATTGTTATAAACAAAAAAAGGAATTAATGAAAAGTAATAAATACTTACCAATGCCATTTTTGCCATTGTTCTGCTCATTAACTCTGGATATTTGGTGAGAAATTGGCATCCTATTGAAGCTTTTCTTGAAGCATTTTTTCTTTCTTATCCTTATCTTATCACTGAAATCAGTATGTGGGTAGTTTTCCTTCAGTTCACACTTTGCTTTAGTCCGATTTGTTCCAGATTCACCATTCAGGTCTATGGGGAAAATTGTCACATTTAGCTCATTTAATTAGATCTGGTAATAAAACAAATACATTTATCTGTCTGTTTTTCAAATGAACAAAGGGTGTCAGAGGGCGGCACGATATCTCAGTGGTTAGCACTATCGCCTCACAGCAAGAAGGTCACTGGTTCGAATCCCAGCTGGTTCAGTTGGCATTTCTGTGTGGAGTTTGCATGTTCTCGCCGTATTCGTGTGGGTTTCCTCCGGGTACTCCGGTTTCCCCCACAAAGACATGCGGTACAGGTGAATTGAATAAACTGTATAGTGTAAGAGTGTATGCAGCTGGAAGAGTGTTGCAGCTGGAAGGGCATCCGCTGTGTAAAACATATGCTGCATAAGTTGGCAGTTCATTCCACTGTGGTGACCCCTGATGAATAAAGGGACTAAGCCGAAGGAAAATGAATGAATGAAAGGGTGTCAGGTCACTAAACTTATTAAATTACATATGGATCACAAACCTGAAAATGTGCAGTTTTTACTTTTGGTTGTTTTCTTTTTGTTGTCATTTTGATTCATCTTTCTTTTTACTCCTTGTTTTCCTTTGTTTACTGTCATCTCCATCAGCCGGTCAGAGTCTGTAAAGCTGGCCGCCACATCCAGGGCTGAATCTGTCAATAATTCACCATCCATCTCCTGTGGACCTCTACACACAGTTTGCATTTAGTTGTGGGTAATAAGAATATACTGGCTGTAAATGTTACAAATGCAAAAATATGCAAAATAAAACATTTATAAATAAGTCCCCATCGAACAATGGTAAAAAAAATAATAAAAAATTCTAAAATTAAAAAATGGCAACAACTTTTTATGCTTTTTAAAAATATATATTTGTGAATTCCTTACAAGCCTACAATTATGTATGGCTCACACCAAGCACAAAGTATGTGCTTTATGTAAATGCTGTAGATCAACTGTCAATTTTTACTGTGCAAAAATAATATTACAAATGGGTCTTTTCCCTAACACGTTTCCTGCCTTTCAAATCGGATTACTTTAACAAGAAACTCGAGTAAATGTGACTGACTTAAAAACAACAGTATTTTCTTAGCACTTGTGGCTGAAAGTACTCTAAATAAAACCGTATCAGTAAATAAAATAAATCATCGAGTTTATAGTTCTCTCGCCCTCTGCCGGTGAAAATGATAACTGCATCAAGTCCGAGGAACAATTCATTAGTGTTTACTTTATTCTTACAATAAAGGTTATGTGCTTGTACGCCGTTGATATCAGTTATTTCCTCCTGACTTTAGGTTTACAATTACATTTTCTGGCAATTGATGATCCAGTATCATCAACAAAATGTTTTGTCCCAGGAATGCGTCTAAAGTTGCAAAAACAGGACGTGCCAGGAAGACGCCACTAAAACCAGAACTTCCCCTCGGAAAAATTGGAAGCCTGTTCACCCTGATAATGCAGTCTCAACCCTCTCTTTCTTTCATACATGCTTTTATTTAATTATGCAACCGCGTGTTATGACGCCATGTTATGATGTCGTGTACGTGTTTACGTGAAAAACTAAAAGCATTGTGTGCAGATAAATGACAAACAAACAAGAAACGCATTATTGGGATATTTGTTTTTGGGATTTTTTTAGCAATTTGATTTCCTTGATTAAACACCCCCCAAATGTTACGACACGAAACTAGAAAAACAATTGTAGCACTTAATAATAAGATGAGTTTCGACAATTAAACTAATATAAATAACGTTAGCCAAATAAATGGCATTTGGAAAACGGTTTATATCCATCTGTGCATAAACAATTGCAATGTGACTCATTAATACAGCAAGAAACTAACGTAGTTTCGTTGTTACCTGGCTTTCCACAGAAACACTGCCGTTTCTTTAGAATAATCCTCCAACTGTAAACTGTTCCATTTGGAATGGATCCCAGCAGAGAACATGGGAAGAGCACGTGGAGGGGGCGTGTTTGACTGAGAGGAGTCGCCAACGCGCGGTATTTTAATGTAACCCTCGAATACTCAAATGCATAAAACGTTTTTTTTCTAATTCAGAAATAAATGTTTTAAGCTCGTTTTTAGTGACGACATGTTGGGAAGCAGAAATTCAGCACATCTGTCTAGACAAATATGCGTCTGAAGTCCTGTTTGTGTAGCGTCTTGTTGCACCCCCTTCATTCCAAACGCAACCATACTGATCATATTTTTTTCCTAAATATTTTAATATCGTGTTATAAATTCTGATTTAGCCTACAGAATCTGATGAAAGGATTGTTTAATGTTGATTCTAATGTCATATTTCAATCTAAAATTTGGAGGGGAATTATTCTTTTTAGCTAAATAACCTTAAAGTAAATAAATCCCTATTATACCAACACACTTTAAAGAACTCACAAGTTTCACAATTCACACAATACCGTCTGGCTAGTTTATCGTGCCCTCTATTTATATGCTAATAGCACTAATGCCCCATCCCAGAACAATATCACCTGGCCCTCATGCAGAAAGCAGAAGTTTGGCCAAACAGAAAAGCTCATCAAGAATGTGGAGTGGTTAAAGGCACTGTTGACCATATTTCTTCACCCTAAAATTAAAATCATTTACACACCATTGACTTGTTCTGAACCAGTTTGAGTTCAAAATAAGATATTTCAAGAGTTCACACTTAGCTGATTATTGATAAGTAAATGTGTGTTTATTAGCTGATTATTGATAAGTAAATGTGTGTTTACTTATCTGATTATTGATAAGTAAAAAGAGGGAAGTCTGAGCTCAGGAAGGTCTCAAGAACTCCCCTGTACTATGCTAGGAAAAAAGGGGAAGAAGTCAGGGTGGATGTGGGGGATTCTTCAAGACGGAATGACTAAGGTAAGGAAATCTGGCTATTTATGTGTTAATCATAAGCACGCGATCCTCTCTAAATTAGTTTATAAATAAATTTCACTTTGAAGAATATTGTATACCTGTAACCACTGATATCCATAGAAAAGGCTAAATTTTCCCAATGATCTTTTGTTATATAGTAAAAAAAACTTTAGTTTGACTATCCTACAAACTCAAAAATGTTACCCATTTAAAAAAAATGTAAATGATCGCTTAATATTTCATATGTTATTTTAATAAGTACCAGTCAGAATTTGTATGCACATTGTCAAAATCTGATTATGAAGACACTTATGTACAGTTGAAATAAGAATTATTAAACCCTCAAATGTTTTAACAGAGCAAGGAAATTTTCACAGTATGTCTGATAATATTTTTTCTTCTGGAAAGTCTTATTTGTTTTATTTCGGCTAGAATAAATGCAGTTTTAAATGATTAGCCCCTTTAAGCTATGTACTGTCTAATGTACTATGTACTATGTAAAATGTACTGTCATCATGGCAAAGATAAAATAACTCAGTTATTAGAAATGCGTTATTAAAACAATTATATAATTATATAATAAGTGAATTTAATCCTTTTTTGAATAAGGCTGTAACATAAAAAAATGTGGAAAAAGTGAAGCGCTATGAATACTTTCCGAATGCACTGTAAGTTGACTCTACATAAAAGTTTAGACTTTTTATTTTTAGACTTTTTATTTTAAGCAAAGTTATTTGAAACACTACACGTTTTACTTGAATTGAATATTTTTAGGTGAAATTATTTTTGAAAATGTACATTTATCAAACACCAAAATCAGAAATAAATTCCTGATGCTTTACATTGTTTACAAAAAAAGATGACATAAACAAAATGTATAAATTAAATACACAATAAAATGTCAAGCTTGATAAAATGGACAACTAATAAAATGGGAAAACCTTTCTTTATATGTTTTACATAAAGGCGTAAGTTTATTTATGAAAACAAAACAACAGAATGCAAAGGATTTAAAAGCAACACATTCTGCAACATAAAAAAATGTAGGTCTTAAGGGTGAATCATCTCATTTACTTATTTTTATTTTATCATTATAATTTTTTTGAATAAATAAACTATTCAAAGGTTAGGTAAAGGTTAACTTCTGAAAAAGAGTGCAAATATTTGCCTGTGTTGGGCTTTAAAACATTTATTTATTTATTTTATTTATTTTTTAAGGCAGAATAGTTATAAGGCTGCTCTGGGATGATTACCATTTTCAAGGTATACTGCAAGGTATAAATTTTCTGTTATACCGTTCCTAAGGTATGTGTACGATTTTTTTTTTTAATTTTTTTTTTTACAACAGTATCTCCAGCAGAAAAGCTATCCAAAGATGGCATTTTAAAATGTTAAAGAAATCTGTGTTTTTTAAACTAATGAAGACAGCAATGATTGATTTGAATTATATAGACTGACATGTTTACGTTTATTGTTCCAAAATATTTTAAATGTTTCTTAAAATAAAATATAAAATATCTAGTGTTCAAAGGCATTTAAAAAGAACATATTTTAGAGCAGCGATCCCAATACCGTGAAACCGTGATATTTTTATCCAAGGTTATCATACCGTCAGAATCTTATACCGGCCCATGCCTATTAGGAACCTTTTTAAAATAATATTTCCAGTTACAAAAATAGCACCGTTCACCTTTAAGGATCAACTGAGATTAAGACCTAATGCAGACATAATAAGATTACCATTTGCAAATTGCAACCCATGTCATAAATACAGTAATATCTCACTGCATTCAAGAAAGCGACATTACAAAAAAAAGATGTACTGTACAGTGTTTTGAACAGCAAGCCGAGGTATCATCCATCATCCATACCACAAATCCTCTGTAGGGCAGTGGGATGAAAATGTAATCCATCTTATTTACATTATAATGACTTAAATTGAATATTCAAAAGATCACTGTATCTTTGAAAGACTTTGATGAGAGACCTGTTATTGAATAAAGAAGATTTTCTGAATCTCCTCCTCAAAGATTTCCTTCATTTTGGTGCCCAATTGACCAAACCTATTGTCCTTCAGAGAGCAAGAGAGAACAAAGCACATACCAGTCAGAACACACACACACAAAAAAACTTCAACTCATCATGTTATTTATCCAATAATCATTAGAATTGCACAAGATGCATATCCAAATATAAATTAAAAGTTTTCCTGGTGATGTATTTATTATGTCTAATGTATTTTAATTAATCGTACCCGATTAAATTTCCTGCAATTGCTGAAAATGAGCCGGATGTCAGAGACGAACTCTCCAACCTTCTGATACTTCTTACTTTCCAACTTCATTTTTATTCTGTCCAGCCACTTTGGTTGAGATATGAACTCAGAGTATCTGTCCACCTGGAGATACATTAGTTTGCTTTGTCAAATTACTTATCTTATTTAAAAAACAGTTTTATGTACATTAATTAAACTTAAATTCTTAAGGTATGCATTTTTACTTTAAATGCTTGTTAAAATACCTTTAAAGTGATACTCTCAGCCATACAAGATGTTTAGGTGACTTTTTGAACATTGAAAAATATATACATATTGTTTTGGAAGTAAATTAGAACAATAGTACCCAAAGTGGGGGTCGCGAGACAATGAGGGGGAGGGGGTTCTTGGTGATTTCCAAACATATCATATATGCTATTAAACTATTAGAATTTCCATATTTGATCCATAACCTACAGAAGATAAAAATAGTATTTAATAGTTACATTAAAAAACAACATGCAAATAAAAAGCCATCAGCCTTTCCATTCTTTTTCCATTGAATTGTGACCCCTGGTGTTATTACGCTAGATTAATGACACACCAATAGTGTTAGTTGCAGTAGATTGATTTTACGGCTCGATGTTAAGTTTGACACCTTTACGGCACTCACGTCCATTAAAAATAAAGGTAACGACTGAACATAGAGGACAATCTCCAAGTCTCCAAAGATAGTCTCCAAAAATAAACCAAGAATAGTCTTGTGCTGTAAACATTACATGTAAGTAAGAGGCTATTTATCTAAAAGAAGAATAAGAGTATTACAGAGCAAACATTCTAGTTAACTAAACTGAAGTTTATCTGTTGTGAACAACACACATTATCAGAGTATGTGTAAAATTATTATCATTGCCGTCGTCTTCCATAAACACCAGAGTGCATTTTTTTGTTTTGCAAGGTCTACCAAATCTGTGAACTGTCTGGCATTAAACACAGCAGGACAAACTCACATTTTGGCGTGGATCCTCTACAAACACCAGCTGGATATCCTCCTTATACATACATAACAGGAGGTAGCGGCACTGCTACAGAAGACAAAAAAAATGTAAAAAAATATTAGTAAACGGCATATATTTTCAGCAAAGTACTTGGCTCAAAACTTAAAATTGACTTAACGTACTCATTTACCAAAGTATCTTCTTTGTGTTCAACAGAAGA
Organism: Danio choprae; assembly: GCA_903798125.1. Taxonomy (NCBI): domain Eukaryota; kingdom Metazoa; phylum Chordata; class Actinopteri; order Cypriniformes; family Danionidae; genus Danio; species Danio choprae. Next base: position 10,578,932 of record CAIGQW010055694.1, on the reverse strand, counting down.
AAAAAGCCAAATAGATTTGGAAGAAGTGAAGGGAGGGAAAATGACAGATATTTTATTTTTGAGTGAATTATTTCAATCCTTTAAATTAAGGCATCATGCGCAGCACCAAGGGCTGTTTTAGCAGTGTATTTGTCATTACCTTGTAAATTAAGGCATTGGGTTTATTTGTGTGTGTTAACCTGAATGTATTTAGACACTGGTGGATCAAAAGCTTCTTCTTCACTTATGTTAATTGGGTCACGGCATTGTGGACTGGTTCTTAACAAGCAAAAGATACAACTCCAATACCTACATAAAAACAGAGCATGTAAGTACAGTACAACTCACATGCTTGCTGACTTGTTGATTCTATTTAGTGAATCTGTTTCTCTCTCACCCTGATAAGCCTTTAGGTACAGCTGGTAGGTGACAGTGGTGATGAAAAGCTCGAGGACATTCATCGCAACACGCCAGATCTCCCCGAGAGTGACAAGCATAACACACATCATCGTTGTTTTGGTCCATCTAGTCATAGAACATGATACAACATGTTATCATTATTACTGTAATAAGCTCAAAAGCATTTAGCTGTTCTTATGATCTTATTCTGATAAGTGGATAAGTGGTTTTTAACTACAGGACTGGATCCACACAGGTGGCCTCAGCACACTTTTTAAGACAGGTTAAAAATGTCCTAAAATTAAAGAAGAATAATCTGAAATTGGGGCCTCACAGTGGCGCAGTGGGTAGCACGTTCGCCTCACAGCAAGAAGGTCGCTGATCGCTGGTTCGAGCCTCGGCTGGGTCAGTTGGCCTGGAAGCTGGAAGGGCATCCGCTGCGTAAAACATATGCTGGATAAGTTGGCGGTTCATTCCGCTGTGGCGACCCCAGATTAATAAAGGGACTAAGCCGAAATGAAAATGAATGAATGAATAATCTGAAATTGAAGATGTAATCTGACAACATACTTCTTGTTTTAATCGGTTACATGAGGTGATTTCAAAAGTGGGATTTCAAGATGTAAAAATAAATGGTAATACTTTTAATTAAATAAAAAGTAATTGGGGGTGGCGGCGTGGTGGCGCAGTGGGTAGTGCTGTCGCCTTACAGCAAGAAGGTCACTGATTCAAGCCTCGGCTGGGCCAGTTGGCATTTCTGTGTGGAGTTTGCATATTCTCCCCGTGTTGGTGTGGGTTTCCTCCGGGTGCTCCGGTTTCCCCCACAGTCCAAAGACATGCGCTATAGGTGAATTGGGTAAGCTAAATTGTCCGTAGTGTATGTGTGTGAATGAGTGTGTGTGGGTGTTGTAAAATGTAAAAAAAATTATTTTCGTCTTTGTCCCTATATTAATCTGGGGTCGCCACAGCGGAATGAACCGCCAACTTATACAACATATGTTTTACGCAGCAGATGCTCTTCCAACTGCAATCAATCACTGGGAAACACCCATACACTCTCACTCACACACATACACTATGGACAATTTAGCTTCACCCAATTCACCTACAGCACATGTCTTTGGACTGTGGAGGAAACCCACGCAAACATGTGGAGAACATGCAAACTCCACACAGAAATGCCAAGTGACCCAGCCGTGGCTTGAACCAGCGACCTTCTTGCTGTGAGGCGACAGCGCTACCCACAATTGATTTGTATATTGTACATAAAATATATTATTTTAGTATTGAGTAACTTTTTTACTTTTCCTATTAATATAGTTTGAATTATTTTTTTGTTTCATCTGTATAGCTTTTATTCCTTTTAGTTTAGTTTTATTTAGATTTATTTAAATGAAATGAAAATGAGAAAGCACCTTCTTTGCAACTAGCTCAAACAAATATGTTTATGTTTTATATTATGTTTTTCCGGTTTCAGACAACTATAATAACCCTGCTATAGCACTGTATTGCACGATTAATATAAGATTCTGTTGACAATTCAATTTATATCATAAAATAATCTTTATGATGACTGACTGGCAGATAGAGTGGATTCTTACCTGGTCTTCTGGATCAGTGCTGCATTTCACTCATTCACAAATAAGAGAATGGAGGTCCAATATCTTTTTCTGAAAATGACCAACATTGACAAGCATTATTATCATGATCTCTCTCTTGTATTTATTATATGTTGATTTATTTATCTTTGTCATATCAAATGTTCTTTTGCACTTGTTACCTTGCATAAAAAGTTGAGAGTTTTTCCATGGCAAAGTATATCTCTTTTCCAGAGCCCATCGGTGAGAGTTGGTTCCTCCTTTACAAATTCCTCTGGAGTGAACCAGCATTTCTCAGTCCGTATACTCTTCCCACGCCTCCCTGCAACATAAAATAAACATACACTCTTCCCATACAAGCCTCAAACCAAACAACTGCATGCAGAGTTGTGTGTGTGTGAATTCAGTGCAGGAACACACCTGTGCCAAACCTGTCTTTGTACAGAGTCCCAGTGAGTGAGACGCAGGTGACTTGTAAAGTTGGAGCCTGGAAAACAGTCAGATCTGCCATCTCATCTTCCTCCTCATCATCAACTCTACTTCTAATCTGTGATCTTAATCCTGCTCTCTCCCTCTGCTCCTGGAAGGCTGGCCTTGAGTCTTGAGAAGTAAAACACACAGCTGTGTTTAGACAGACAGGAGACATGTGATGTGAATGATGGAGACTCTGCCTCACCTGGACTGGAGCTCTCAGAACTGTCTGCAATCTGTACTCTCTTTCTCTGCAGGATTAAATATAGTGTTTTGATAAATGTCAAATGAAAAACAGATGAAAAACAAACCAAACAAAGAGAGAAAGTACATTTTTGACACGTCCTCTTTCTTCTCTTAACTGGTGAAGTCTGAATATGATCCTCCTGAAACAATGAGAAGGGAAGTGATGTCAGTTCATACATGTATTTGAAAGTATCTGTTTTTTATGTAACTGCAGTCATGTGGAAAAGTTAGTACAACTTATTGAATTTAAAGAGTAAGGAATCATGTTACTTGTTTTTGCAAATTAGAACAAACATACTATATGTAGGAACAATGGTGAATATACATTCATAAGAAAACGTTAGGGCACTCTATGGAATTCCATGTTTTTCATATCACAACGTAATAAAAATGTATCTAGCCTTTGGCCAGACATAAAATGTGGACAAATAAAAGCAGAATAACAACACATCACTAATTGAATCGTTATTTTCTGTGTCTGCAGAATGTGTCTTTGAAGATTCAGTTCAAAATACCCATTAGATCATTGACTATACCCTGTTGAAAATGTCATTTTTTGGGTCAGAGGTAATTGTAGCTGTTTTGCTCCTGTGCCTTTAAATGAAAATGAGCTGGTTCCCACCGCTTACTCTTCGGGCATGTGCCTTCTGTAGTAGGATACCCTGCGTCAGACATCAGGATAAACACAGCACAATGACAGAGATCCAACTCAGATACAATGAAGACCCACAGTCACAAATAGTTAAGACTGAAGCAGAGAGTTTCGGGATGGTTAGTTGATGTAGTTGTTGTGGAGTTTATACAGCCTTCCTGCATCTATGAATGAGCCACACACAAATGCTGCTACAACGTTCACTGTGCTGAATGTTTGTCTGAATGATTTACCTCGATAAGTTTATTAAGGGGTGTGCCGTTGCAGCGGATGCTGTATTTCCAGTTTTTGCTTCTTTCCTTCCCTGCAAACTTCTCAAATTCAGATGGGTAGAACCAGCGTCCCTGAGCCAAAATACACTTCTCCCCTAAAGGAGAAATGGAGCATGCATTCAGACCCATCAAAAGTATGATTACAGACTGTTATAAAATATGTAGCAACTATATAGAGCAAAAGCCCAGTGATTGTAAACCTTTGGCCAGTTTGTCCGAATAGAGAGTGCCTTCTTTATCCCCACAATTTACATGCAGCTGAGATTTATATTTAGAAAGCATCCAATTCTCCCGTTTGTCTCCTTTCTTTACAGGAGTTGCTGTGTGTGTGTGTGTGAGAGAGAGAGAGAGAGAGAGAGAGAGAGAGAGAGAGAGAGAGAGAGAGAGAGAGAGAGAGAGAGAGAGAGAGAGAGA